>ONZH01005987.1:0-73420 GCA_900303285.1 Rhinella marina
ATCACTTAGTACACGGCTGTGTACCTTGAAAAATACAATATATAGGCCTTAACTGGCAACTGTACTGTGCGTTCTCTTGCAAACTAATTTCACACGGCTGTGAAGGCAAAAATATTGTAAAAAAAAAATAAAATGCGGCAGGGGGGGCTAGCGGAATAGGACGTGGACGAGGACGGGGGCGCGGAAATGCTGTTGGGGCCTTGTTGAAGCCAGTGGGGATACAATGCGTGCTGGTGAGGGTCAGCCAGGATCCCACTCATCCAGAAATCCCTGCCTTTATGGGACAGTTAAGCAGGGGGGCGAGTTACAACCGCTGTTGAGGCCTGAGCAGGTTGAAACAGGTGGTGCAATGGATAGCCGATAGCGCTTCCACACAGTGGTCCACCAGCCAGTCATTCCACACAGTCTCACTCTGACCCTCCTTCCTCCCACACCTGGCCAAACAGAGTCATCCCACCCTTGACCCCTCCAGGAGCTCTTTTCGGGTCCTTTTTCAGATGTGCCGGAAGAATCCCAGGAGCTAGCAAGGAATTTGTTTGTAGTGATGCCCAAACACTTGAGTTTCGCCATCTCCTGCTGATGTGGACCCTGAACAGCATCTCTTATCATGAGCGATGATGATGATGAGACGCAGTTGCCATCAAGGGAGGCTGTTGGAATGTCCAGTGGGCAGGAGGAGGAGCAAGAGTGAGGAAGAGGAGGTGGTGGATGACGAAAATGACCGACCCCACTTGGCCCAGGGGTGATGTCCAGCGGGGAAAGCAGTGGAGAGGGGTGGTGGTCTGCGCAGCACCGAAAAAGGCAGCAAGAGGCAGAGGGATGTCCACAGGCAGAGGGATGTCCAGAGGCAGAGGATGTCCAGAGGCAGAGGCGATGTCCAGAGGCAGAGGGATGTCCACAGGCAGAGGGATGTCCAGAGGCAGAGGACAGTCCAGACAGAGTTAGTGAGGCCACCAGCCAGCACGGCCGAAGCTGTTCCCGGCAAGCGGGCAGTCGCGCGAAGCTCCCCCATCGAGGCCGTCGTACTTCTGTGGTGTGGAGATTTTTAATGTTTGTGCGGATGACAAAACTGAGCGCGGTTTGCACACTCTGCCACTCAAAAACTGAGTAGGGGCTCTGAGAAGAGCAATCTGACCACCTCAGGGCATGCGGCGTCAACTTGGAAGTCAAGCACTGGGCTGAGTGGGGAGAGAGCAAACGCAATACAACCTGCGCCCGGGTCCTGCTGCCACTGCCTCTTCCCCTTTGTTGTGTGCTGCCACTGCGGTCCAGACCTCCAGCCAGGACACCTCCACATCTGCCTCTGCCTCGGCTACTTTGGGGCCTTCTCCTTCAGCCTCCCCTTCCCCCGCCTCTTCGCCTGCACCTTCACACTCCTCGTCCCCAATCAACTGTCCATCTCGCAGGCGTTCGACCGCAGGCGGAAGTACGGCCTCGAGTCACCCCCAAGCCCAAGCCTTAAACTGCCACATCTCCAAACTGCTGGCCCTGGAGATGTTGCCGTTTAGGCTTATGGAGACGGCAGGCCTTCCGCGACCTGGATGGCGGCTGCCGCACCTCGCTATTCCGTCCCTAGCCGCCCACTACTTTTCCCGGAGTGCCGTCCCCGCCCTGCCACCAGCACGTGTCGCGTAACATCAGGCGGGCCCTGAGGTACGCAGTCAGCGCAAAGGTCCACTTGACCACCGGACTCGTGGACAAGCGCTTGCGGCCAGGGACGCTACATCTCTTTGACGGCACACTGGTGAATGTAGTGAGCCGGGGACGGGGTCGCAAACCGAGACGGCCTACCTACCACCCCCCGCCCAAGTTGCCAGCATGGGTTCTGATAAACCCCCTCCTCCTCCTCCTCCTCCTCTGCCTTAACATCGCCCTCAGCCGCTAGCTGGAAAGCGTTGCAGCATGGCGCGGGGAGACGTCAGCAGGCGGTGCTTAAGCTCATCAGCTTGGGCGACAGGAAGCACAGCGCCCAGAGGTGAGGACGCCATATTGCAGCAGACGGAGATGTGCTGTCGCCGCTGCAGCTAGGACCAGGCATGGTCGTGTGCGATAACGGCCGTAACCTGGTGGCGGCTCTGGAGCTTGCCGAACTCGATCACGTACCATGCCTGGCCCCACGTTTTTAATCTGGTAGTCCAAAAATTTCTAAAGACTTACCCCAACCTGGCAGAGCTACTGGTGAAAGTGCGGAGCTTGTGCGCTCACTTTCGGAAGTCAACTGTAGCTGCTGCTAGCTTAAAAAAACTCCAGCAACGCCTCCATTTGCCTGAACATCGGCTGTTGTGCGACCTGCCGACTCGCTGGAATTCCACCTATTCCATGTTGCCAGGGTGTGTGAGCAGCAGAGAGCATTGATGGAGTACCAGATTATGAATCCACAGCGTGCCTCCAACTCAGCTCCCTCAGTTTGCCAACCACGAGTGGCCATGGATGGCAGACATATGCGATGTACTGCGTATCTTTGAGGAGTCCACCAAGAAGGTCAGCAGCGAGGACACTATAGTGAGCGTAACCATCCCGCTCCTATGCGTCCTTAAAGAATCGCTCATCGCAATAAGGGAGAACGCATTGCACGCAGAGGAGACGGGGGTAGGAGGGAGACGCAACGGAGCTACACAGTCAGACCACACTTTTGTCTGCTTCACGGTGGCAGTTGCAGGAGGAGGAGGATGAGGAGGAGGACGACGTGGAGGTGGCTGTGGAAGAGGAGGGAGGATGCTGGCGGCGAGGGTAGCAGTCAGGGCTGTGTGCGTCCCATTGGTTCAGCGCGGATGGGGCGAGAGGAGGCGGAAGAGGAGGAAATGGCAAGTGATCCTTCTGGTGGGGGCAGTGAGGTCATGCCTATCAGAGTCTGGCACACATGGGCTGACTTCCATGCTGGGCTGCTTTTCCCGGGACACACGTGTTGTCCGGATAGTGGAGAACAAACTGTACTGGGTCTTCGCAATCCTGGACCCCCGGTATAAAGATAACGTTCTTCTTTTATTCCGGTAGAGGAGAGGACGAATCGATTGCTGGAATACCAGAGGGAACTCGTGGCAGAACCATGATGGAGATTTTCCCCACCCACCATCGCTGGCGGCAGAGAGGAGGGGGTCTCCAGAGTCCCACAACAATCTATCAGGCCCACAGCCACCAGGCGAACACTCTCCAAGGTGTGGGACACGTTCATGGCACCCCCTCGTGTAACTTCCATCACTGCGGGGGCCCGCTATCAGCAGGAGGGGACAAGTATCGGCGATGTTGCGGGAGTACCCTGGCAGACCGTACCCCTGTCCTCCCCGATCCCCTCGGCGTCCTACACTTACTGGGCTCTCCAAGTTGGACACGTGGCTGGAACTGTCCCTGTACGCCTTGGAGGTGCTTGCCTGCCCCTGCCGCCAGCGTGCTATCAGAAAGGGTGTTCAGCGCAGCCGGGGGCATTATAACCGAATAAGCGCAGCCGCTGTCAACCGACAGTGCGGACAGGCTGACGCTAATCAAAATGAACAGCAAGTGGATTGACCCGGACTTTGCTTCTCCAACCGTGGAAAGCAGCCAAAGTGAAGTGCCATCTGTATGAAGTGCCATTTCCTCCTCCACCTCCCTCCTCCTCCTCCTTAACCGCCGCTAGAATTGCTCCGTAAATAAGAAAAATTTATATATTTATGGCTGCACTCTCTTGGGCCTCCACAAAATGTTTAAGAGGTCTCACCTCTTGGGCCTCCATATAATTTTTACAGGTCTCACCTCTTGGGCCTCCACATAATTTTTAAGAGGTCTCACCTCTTGGGCCCTGCACAAAATGTTTAAGAGGTCTCACCTCTTGGGCCTCCACATAAATTTTAAGAGGTCTCACCTCTTGGCGCCTCCGCAAAATGTTTAAGAGGTCTCACCTCTTGGGCCTCCACATAATTTTTAAGAGGTCTCACCTCTTTGGGCCTCCACATAATTTTTAAGAGGTCTCACCTCTTGGGCCTCCACATAATTTTTTAAGAGGTCTCACCTCTTGGGCCTGCACAAAATGTTTAAGAGGTGTCACCTCTTGGCCTCCACATAATTTTTAACAGTCTCACCTCTTGGGCCTCCACAAAATTTTTAAGAGGTCTCACCTCTTGGGCCTCACAAAATTTTAAAGAGGTCTCACCTCTTGGGCCTCCACAAAATGTTTAAGAGGTCTCACCTCTTGGGCCTCCACATAATTTTTAAGAGGTCTCACCTCTTGGGCCTCCACAAAAGTTTAGAGGTCTCACTCTTGGGCCTCCACAAATTTTAAGAGGTCTCACCTCTTGGGCCTCCACATAATTTTTAAGAGGTCTCACCTTGTGCCACAAAATGTTTAAGGGCACCTCTTGTCCACAAAATCTTAAGAGGTCTCACCTCTTGGCCTCCACAAAATGTTTAAGAGGTCTCACCTCTTGGGCCTCCACATAATTTTTAACAGGTCTCACCTCTTGGGCCTCCACATAATTTTTAACAGAGGTCTCACCCTCTTGGGCCTCCACAAAATTTAAGGTCTCACCTCTTGGGCCTCCACAAAATGTTTAAGAGGTCTCACCTTTGGGCTCCACAAATTTTTAAACAGGTCTCACCTCTTGGCCTCCACATAATTTTTAAGAGGTCTCACCTCTTGGGCCTCCACAAAATCAAAGAGGTCTCACCTCTTGGGCCTCCACAAAATTTTAAGAGGTCTCACCTCTTGGGCCTGCCACAAAATGTTTAAGAGGTCTCACCTCTTGGGCCTCCACAAAATCTTCAAGAGGTCTCACCTCTTGGGCCTCCACATAATTTTTAAGAACGGTCTCACCTCTTGGGCCTCCACAAAATGTTTAAGAGGTCTCACCTCTTGGGCCTCCACATAATTTTTTAACAGGTCTCACCTCTTGGGCCTCCACATAATTTTTAAAGAGGTCTCACCTCTTGGGCCTCCACAAAATTTTAAGAGGTCTCACCTCTTGGGCCTCCACAAAATCTTTAAGAGGTCTCACCTCTTGGGCCTCCACAAAATCTTTAAGAGGTCTCACCTCTTGGGCCTCCACAAAATCATTTAAGAGGTCTCACCTCTTGGGCCTCCACAAAATGTTTTAAGAGGTCTCACCTCTTGGGCCTCCACATAATTTTTAACAGGTCTCACCTCTTGGGCCTCCACAAAATAATTTTTAAAGAGGTCTCACCTCTTGGGCCTCCACACAAAATGTTTAAGAGGTCTCACCTCTTGGGCCTCCACAAAATCTTTAAGAGGTCTCACCTCTTGGGCCTCAAAAAAATTTTAAGAGGTCTCACCTCTTGGCCTCCACAAATTCTTTAAGAGGTCTCACCTCTTGGGCCTCACAAAATCTTTAAGAGGTCTCACCTCTTGGGCTCCACTCTTTAAGAGGTCTCACCTCTTGGGCTCCACAAAATGTTTAAGAGGTCTCACTCTTGGGCCTCCACAAATTTTTTACAGGTCTCACCTCTTGGGCCTCCACAAAATCTTTAACAGGTCTCACCTCTTGGGCCTCCACAAAATTTTAAAGAGGTCTCACCTCTTGGGCCTCCACAAAATGTTTAAGAGGTCTCACCTCTTGGGCTCCCCACAAATTTTAAAGGTTCACTCTTGGGCCCTCATTACAGTCTCACTCTTGGCCTCACATAATTTTTAAGAGGTTCACCTCTTGGGCCTCCACAAAATGTTTAAGAGGTCTCACCTCTTGGGCCTCCACATAATTTTTACAGGTCTCACCTCTTGGGCCTCCACATAATTTTAAAAGAGGTCTCACCTCTTGGCCTCCACAAAATCTTTAAGAGGTCTCACCTCTTGGGCCTCCCACAAAATCTTTAAGAGGTCTCAC
Organism: Rhinella marina; assembly: GCA_900303285.1. Lineage (NCBI taxonomy): Eukaryota > Metazoa > Chordata > Amphibia > Anura > Bufonidae > Rhinella > Rhinella marina. The sequence goes on from ONZH01005987.1 coordinate 5,811, forward strand.
CCTTGGGCCTCCACAGAAATGTTTAAGAGGTCTTCACCTCTTGGGCCTCCACATAATTTTTAACAGGTCTCACCTCTTGGGCCTCCACATAATTTTTTAAGAGGTCCTCACCTCTTGGGCCTCCACAAAATGTTTAAGAGGTCTCCCTCTGGGGCCTCCACATAATTTTTAACGCCGTCTCACCTCTTGGGCCTCCACATAATTTTTAAGAGGTCTCACCTCTTTAGCCTCCCACAATTTTTAAGACGTCTCACCTCTTGGGCCTCCACAAAATTTCCATGAGCCTCTGGCCAGCCCACGGCCTCTTCCTGCCTTTTGCGGTCCTACGCATCCCTCAACATCCCCACTGCTTTACCTGCTAGACATGACACTGGGCCAGGTCGGGTCACTGACATCTCTAGCGCCAACAATTTGGGCATTTTAAGGCTTCTGCATGTGTTTGAGTTGTTTTTACATTTAAAGAAGACATGTCTGACCACATTTCACACACACACACACAATGACAATTAGGGGTGGGGTCTATTTGCTTTCCCCCTTGCCTATGCCATCTGTGGTTGTCATAGGCAACGTGATTTTAAGGGGTGCAGAATTTCATCTTCTTTTTTGTCTAGTTTGGCTTGGGGTCCATGGCAATGTAGAGGAAAGAAGGTTTCCTTGTATGGTCTCACTTTACAGAGAGGTTACATTGTCTTTGGAGTGTATTGTTGAGAGGCTGTGATAGTGGCGTAATAGTGCGACTTGGGCGCGTTATATGCACCCAGACATGCTTCCCCTGCTGTCCCAGTTGCATTCCAGCAGTGTTGGCATCCTTTTCTGAGGTTTCAGGGTGGACTTGGTGACCTCCAAGTGGTCGAATTGAGATTTCCAAGTGGCGAGCATTTTTTCCCCATAGACTTTAATGGGATTCGATATTCGGTCGAATAGTCGAATTTCGCGGTCTATTCGAATCGAATTTCGAACTTTCGAATATTTCACTACTCGCTCATCTCTACAAACTATCAGTTCAACCAGAAAAAAAAAAGAAAAACACTATCACGACACCAAACCAAGCCTGACATACGACCTGAAGCGCCTGGACTCCCACCTACCAATCTTTTTGATCAACTCATCACTCAAATCTAACCTGGCAGCTTCCGTCGCGGCCCCAATCCGGAAAGAATGACCCATAAAAACCTTCGGATCCATGCCCAAGCCACCAATGCACTTCTTAAATATCACCACGAACTGATACCGCGACAAAAACGAACCATCCGCATGCCGCAACAAAGGGCCCTCCCACCTATGAACACCATCAACAATAACCGTCAACAATAACCTATGAACACCGTCAACACCCGCGAACAATAAACTGGACACATTGTACATTGCAAACAGCGTAATGTAACGCCCTCTTCCCTCCACATCCGTTTTGGATCTCCTCAGCCTAACGACGACTCTGTCCGCGTACAAATCCACATCATCCATGTGCAGCCCACCTTCCTTCTTCACATTCCTGCATACTAGCTCACCCAACCGAAAAGCCCCAAAAAACGCCAATGAGAACGCCAAACGGAACAACGAAACCTCACCCGGCGAAGAACAAACCACCTCCAACTGGGAGCCGATCCTAACCAACAAGGCAAAAGACACCGGCCCCCTGTTATCAGCCACACGCCGACCACGCCGGAACCCTTTCAATATCTGTTTTACCAAAAAGGATTTAGTGACGTCCCCCAACCCTCTAAACTTAAAACCAAACGCTAAACCGGCCACCAGGTTGTTTACCCGTGCCACCGACCAACCATCCTCCCTAAACTTACCCAACAACAAAAGCAATGGAACTTCACCATCCCCAACACTCACCCCCAGCTCTGCACACCACCGTTCCCACAGATCCCACGCCTTACCATACGACGCCCACGTACCAGGGCTCAACGACTCTCTGACCAAACCTTCTATGGTGCTTCCAAGATTTCCCAAACTTCCTCCGGACATACCAACCCGACCTCCTCCGCCTCTGGCGCCAACTGCTGAAACTTTTCCCACTGCAAATGAGAAAGTGAGTCTGCAATGCCATTATTCACACCCGGCACATGCACAGCAACAATCCAAGCATTCAGGGACAGACATAACAACACGAAATGCTGCAACAACTTAACCACAGGAGGGGAAGATGCCGACAATCCATTAATGGCCTGTACCACTCCCATGTTGTCACAATGGAACCGAATCTTTCTGTCCCTGAACACATCCCCCCACAAAACCAGCGCCAACATAATCGGGAACAGCTCTAGCAAAGCCAAATTCCGTATCCATCCCCTCCTAACCCACACATCCGGCCACATGCCCGCGCACCACTGACCGTGGCAGTAAACCCCAAAACCAACCCCCCCTGCTGCATCAGAAAACAAGTCAAAATTAACATTATCAACACATTCCTTCATCACCATTGTCCGCCCGTTGTATTGCTCCAAAAACCTGGCCCAGACTCCCAAGTCACCCTTCAAGTCCCGCCCCAACCTAATAAAATGATGCGGAGTGGAGACGCCCGCCGTGGCAGCCGCCAATCTGCGGCAAAATATTCGCCCCATCGGCATAATACGGCATGCGAAATTCAATTTTCCCAACAGTGATTGCAAGTCCCGCAGCCAAATTTTCACCGACCTTCGCGCCACCCCCACCATTTTCCTCAAGTCAACCAATTTGTCCTCCGGTAACCTGCACTCCATCTTCACAGAATCAATCACGATCCCCAAAAAACTTATCTCAGTTACTGGACCAACCGTCTTCCCCTCAGCCAACGGCACCCCAAACTGATCAAACAGCGTCTGCAAAGTCGCCAACAACAACGCACAAATCTGCGAATCCGCCGGCCCTAAACACAAGAAATCGTCCAAATAATGAATAATGGACTTGCACCCCGAAACATCAGCCAATACCCATTCAAGAAAAGAACTAAACGCTTCAAAATAAGCGCAAGACAACGAACACCCCATCGGCAAACACCTATCTACGAAGTAACCACCCTCCCAAAAACACCCCAGCAAATGCAAACTTTCCGGGTGAACCGGCAACAGGCGAAACACCGCCTCAATGTCCGTTTTTGCCATCAACGTCCCCGGACCCAACTTCCTCACCCAATCCACAGCCGCATCAAATGAGGTATAAACCACCGAACAAAGTTCCGGGTCGATACTATCATTGACTGACGCTCCTTTCGGAAATGACAAATGATTAATGAGCCGGAACTTGTTCGGCTCCTTCTTAGGTACTCAAGTTCAAGTCCTCAAGTTCGCCAATGGTGGTTCCACGAACTGACCCGCCATCCTCCCCAATGCAACCTCTTTCCCTAGTTTCTCCGAAACAACCCCAGGGTGCTCCAAACAACATTCCGGCTGCTTTTCACCTATCACACTTGCCAAAATGGCAAAAGCCTGGAGCCAATTGGAAAAAATGCGCGGTTTCAGACAATACCTGCGCTTTTCCTCCTCATCTTTTTTCCCCTCCTCCTTTTTACTCCTATCTAGATTAAAACGCTCCAACGGGAGAAGCGAAAAAATTTCGATATACTCCCCCTTCCAAAATTTTTCCCGCGTCTCCTGCTTTAAGTGCGCCCCCAAAGGGCCCTCAAAGCACACGTACACCTCCCCTCTCGCGCATCGTCCACCTTAGGCCTATCATCCTCCCCCCCAGCCTGCATCTGCACCGATACCGAGCCTGACCACCTCGGATTCACGCTCTCAACCGCACCCACCAACCCCCGACCCTACCCCCATACCTGCAGAGGGGGAGCACTGCTTACACTCGCTCCAGAACTCATACCCGCACTGTCAACCGACTCCACTCAGCACCAACCCCCGCGCCTGAACCAACACACCAAAGACATAACACCGCCCCCAGCCCCGCAATAAACTCCTTCTGACCACCCCCAGCCCCGCCACCCCCTGGACAATTAGCTAACAAGATTAAGGGACCCCAATGACATCTCACCTGGCTGCCTGGGTGCTGTGAACCCAGCAGCGGACCGACCGGATTCCTGACGCTAGTCCCCGGACTCCCCTTCCTCAGGACGTCTCCTCTCAACTTGCCTGGCGACGATCTGCATCCCAACCGCCATGTTGGATGCGTGCTGCTCACTCCCGGCATCTTCGTCCCCAGACCGAAGAGGGCCAGCCTCGCACTGCCCGTGCGGCTCCACGACCGCGTGGCCTCCGTCCCTGCTTCTAGTCCCGCTCCCACGCCGAGCGGGCCGTTCCTCCACAGCCGACACTGTGGCCACGCTGCACACTGCAGAGGAAAGGGAAAGGCCAGTCCCCTCCTCCTCTGGGTCCCGTCGTCTGTTTGGATTCCTCCCGCACCGGGAGGGACGCGATGAAGCCAGCCTCCGCCCCCTCCGGTGCGGAGGGTCCCCGGAGGGGCTCCGGACCCAACGCCAAACCCTGGGGGTTGCTTCTGGGCCAAGGCGCGCCGGCGGGCGAACCCGCCGCGGCCGTCTGCCACATGGCTGCGGGCTGGCTGCGCCCGCCGCCACTCCCTGCAGCAAGCCAGCAACCTGCTCCTGGAGCCACGCCGGACCCCGTGATTCCGCTGCCGCCCGCAGCTGCTGCAACATTTCCTCGACCGCCTGCATCTTGGTGAGTTTTTGAAAAAGCACAACACGCCCGCCAGACGCTCACCAGATGCTGATTTTTAAAAATCAAAATGGCCCCTGAGACCCTCGTTCCAACCCTTATAAAGCCCCCCAAACTCCACCCCTAAACTCCACCCCCCTCTAAACACTTAACCCCTTAACAGCCACCCCTTCCTGAACCCAAAACCATTCATGTCGGACTCCCTTCAAGGCTGACGCCCCCAGTACGGCCCTATACTAACTATACTGTTTATCATATTAATAAGACACAAGACCTCCTATAGCAAATGCTATACAATTTGAACTTTTTGTTGATTTACTTTATTTTTTATACAGTGGCAATTTATAACATGCATGCATAGACACGTGGACACAATTGTTGGTACCTTTCTGTTAAAGAAAGAAAAACCCACAAAAGTAATAATAAATAAAATTTACTGAAAATCAGCTAATGAAAACCAGACATTGTTTTTGAATTGTGGTTCAACAGAATCTCTTAATATTATAAAAATGAGTTTCTGTCAGTCTGTCTGTCTGTCTGTCTGTTCTCTATGCACGACCAAACTACTGGACCGATTTTCACCAAATTCGGCACACAGGTACATCAGGTGTCCGGGAAGGTTTTAGACCAGGTCTCATCTCTCTAGGACATACCGTTCCTGAGATATTCCCAAAATATGATCTCCATTAGCCAACATTACAACTGGGAACTTTGGTTTTAAACTCCAACCGCCATTCTCTGCAAAGGCACACACAGGGAGGGCAGGTTTCGATAACAACCAGGTAATTATCAGCAGCTGAGGAGCTCATCCATTTCTATTTACTGACACTGTTAAAGGTATTCCGGTTACCATAAATATAACTTATGTTTTTTTTTATTACTACAGTTCAGTAGTAATAAAAGATATTTTCCTCCACTGCTGCCCATTGCGTGGCCTCATAAATAAGCATGGTATCGACCTTTAATTCAGGCCACCGTAAAAGAAGTACGTAAAACCCCCGCCCCAGGTCTCACTAAGCCACACCCCCGACTCCATCAGGCCACACCCCCTTTCACTCCGCAGCCAACAGAGATTGAAAAAATAAAGGTAAAAATCAACTTCTGTCAGCTGCAGGGATGGGTGGGAGGTTGACTTTCTTTCTGCAACAACACACACAAACATTAAATAAAATAGATAAAATCCACCCATGCGAAGCGTCTTGCTAATCCACGCCCCTGACTCTGTCAGGTCACGCCCCCTCCCACTCCGCAGCCAATGGGGATTGAAAAAATGAAGGTAAAAATAAACTTCTGTTTGCTGCAGGGGTGGGAGGGTGAATTTCTCTCTGCAACGACACACAAAAATTTTAGATGAAATAGACTAATTATAGACTACAACCGTTCGAAGCGTCTTGCTAAGCCACGCCCCCTCTCACTCCGCAGCCATTCTGCAACAACACACGGAAACATTAAATGAAATAGATTAAATGCACCTATGCGAAGCGCTTTGCTAAGCCACGCCCCTGATGCTGTAAGGCCACGCCCCCTCCCACTCCGCATCCAACAGGGATTGAAAAAATAAAGGTAAAAATCAACTTCTGTCAGCTGCAGGGATGGGTGGGAGGTTGACTTTCTTTCTGCAACGACACACAGAAACATTAAATGAAATAGATTAAATACACCCATGTGAAGCGTCTTGCTAATCCACGCCCCCGACTCTGTCAGGTCACGCCCCCTCCCACTCCGCAGCCAACGGGGATTGAAAAAATAAAGGTAAAAATCAACTTCTGTTTGCTGCAGGGGTGGAAGGGTGGATTTCTCTCTGCAACGACACACATAATTTTTAGATAAAATAGACTAATTATAGACTACAACTGTTCGAAGCGTCTTGCTAAGCCATGCCCCCAACTCTGTCAGGCCACGCCCCCTCTCACTCCACAGCCATTCTGCAACGACACACGGAAACATTAAATGAAATAGATTAAATCAACTATGCGAAGCGCTTTGCTAAGCCACGCCCCCAACTCTGTCAGGTCATGTCCTGTCCCACTCCGCAGCCAACGGGGATTGAAAAAATGAAGGTAAAAATAAACTTCTGTTTGCTGCAGGGGTGGGAGGGTGAATTTCTCTCTGCAACGACACACAAAATTTTAGATGAAATAGACTAATTTTAGACTACAACCGTTCGAAGCATCTTGCTAAGCCATGCCCCTAACACTGTCAGGCCACGCCCCCTCCCACTCCGCAGGCAATGGGGATTGAAAAAAATCAGCTGAAGGGGTGGGAGGGTGAATTTCTCTCTGCAACAACACACAAGAATTGTAGATGAAATAGACTAATTTTAGACTACGACCGTTCAGTACTAATAAAAGATGTTTTTTTCATGCCACCCTCAAAAGAAGGACTTAAAACCCCGCCACAGATCTCACGAAACCACGCTCCGACTCTGTCAGGCCACGCCCCCTCCCACTCCGCAGCCAACGGGGATTGAAAAAATGAAGGTAAAATCAACTTCTGTCAGCTGCAGGGGTGGGAGGGAGGTTGGATTTCTTTCTGCAACAACATACAGAAACATTAAAGGGGTTATCCCACGAATAATGTAGAAAATGAAAATCATACATAATCTAGTACATGACAATACCTTTCTAACAAAGCTAGAACCAGCCCTGTACCTCATATGGATCCAGAGATCTCCCCATTCATTGTTCTGCTAGATTTATATCAAGCTGACAGCTCAGGGGGAGTGTCTTTTCTGCTGCAGCTCAGGAGGCGTGTCTGAGCTCCTCCTATTACAGCTCAGGAGGCAGTTGAATGATGAAACTGAGCATGTGCGGCCTTCTCAGTGAGCAGGTCAAAGAAATAAGAAATGAAGTGGTCCTATACAGATACATTTTACTGAATAACTCAGTAGCTATACATAATTTTTAATTACATGCAATTACAAAAGTATTCAGATCCAGGTGCTGGTTTGAAAACTGTAGAATATTTTTCGTGGGACAACCCCTTTAAGTGAAATAGATTAAATATACCCGTGCAAAGCAATGTTTTCTTCCACTGTTACCCATGGCGTGTCCTCATAAATTACCATGGCATCGACCTGTAATTCTGGCCACCATCAAAAGAAGGACTTAAAACCATGCCCCAGGTCTTGCTACGTCATGCCCCCGACTCGGTCAGGCCACGACCCCTCCCACTCCGCAGCCAATGGAGATTGAACAATTGAAGGTAAAAATTAACATCTGTCAGCTGCAGGGATGGGAGGGAGGATGACTTTCTCTCTGCAAGGACACACAGAAACATTAAATGAAATAGATTAAATATACCCGCGCAAAGCAATGTTTTCTTCCACTGCTACCCATTGTGTTTCCTCAAATTACCATGGCATTGACCTATAATTCAGGCCACCCTGAAAAGAAGGACTTAAATCCCCCCCGTGTCCCATTAAACCACGCCCCCTCCCACACCGCGGCCAATGGGGATTGAAAAAATGAAGGTAAAAATCAATTCTGTCAGCTGCATTGACTTTCTCTCTGCAACGACACACAGAAACATTAAATGAAATAGATGAAATATACCTAGGCGAAGCCGGGTCTTTCTGCTAGAAATTTATAAAACAGACTAATGAAACTGTCCTGGACAAAAATGATGGTACCCATAGAAAACATTGACAATAATTTGACCACAGGGACATGTTAAACTAAGGTGCCCTGTAATTAGCATCACAGGCGTCTTCAAACTTGTAATCAGTCAGTCTGCATATTTAAAGGGTTTCTGTCACCAGAATTAACCCTGTGTGCTAATGATGTGCTAATGTCAGCAGGATCTAAGGGCTCATTCAGACGGCCGTATGCTGTCCGCAAAAATGCGGATCCGTTTTTTTGCAGATTACATACTGACCCATTCACTTTTATGAGCCATTCCATGGCTCCGCAAAACAAATGTCAGTACTTGTCAGTGAAAATCAGGACATAGCCCCAATATGCAAATTAGCCTCTAGGAGCGGGGAGGGGGCTTAGCGTTGCTCCTGCTCCAAGAGGCTCCATTCTCCCAACTAATTCCACACCCTGCCATCCTTGATTGACAGGCAAGCATTCATCTTCTCCTGCCGGCCCTGTGTGCTGGGTACAATAAGTAAAAATATATAATAAAATACAAAAAAAAGAAAAAATAAAGACCAAAAATGCCCACAGCAACTGAAACTGTCGCCATAGTCGTGAAACTACACAAATTGCATAACAAAGCGACACACATAATAGGGAACCCATTTTAATAATTTATTTTGGTGACAGTTTGCATACAGTACAGACCAAAAGTTTGGACACACCTTCTCATTCAAAGAGTTTTCTGTATTTTCATGACTATGAAAATTGGAGATTCACACTGAAGGCATCAAAACTATGAATTAACACATGTGGAATTATATAATTAATAGAGATGAGCGAGTACTAAAATGCTTGGGTGCTCGTTATTCGAGACAAACTTTTCCGATGCTCAGGTGCTCGTTTAGAGTAACAAACCCCATTGAAGTCAATGGGAGACTCGAGCATTTTTTGCAGGGGACCAAGGCTCTGCCTAGGGAAGGCTGGGTGAAAACCTGGAAACCTCAGAAAATGATGGAAACACCACGGAAATAGACAGGAAACAGCAGGGGCAGCATGCATGGATGCCTCTGAGGCTGCCTAATCCCACCATTACCCCAGATTCTCGGGCAACAGCCTGGTGGTGACCCTCAAGGCAATTGTGCTCACCCAGACCAAGAAGGGCGAGGCACATACCCATCACGTGTTAGGGAAGCACCCAACTAGGTGCAACGAAGGTCCATCACCCATGCCCATGCTGACACTACTGTCCTATCCCCCGCCCCACGACGCAGGCATAAGCCTGACACATCATGGCGGTGACACCAACAAGTGACCAAGTTACATGAGGTAGCAGGTAAGCCACCCAAAAATTTACCCTGACGCAGCATGGCGGTGACAACAGAGTGAACGAGTTAGAGTGAGGTAGCAGGCAAAGCACAAATAAAATTTAGGGTGACCCTGTATGGCGGTGACAACAGAGTGACCGAATTAGAGTGAGGTAGCAGGCCAAACACCAGAAACACAGCTGAACTATGAGATTGAACACGTGGGCCAGGCATGGCACATGTGTGAGTTTGCCGAGTTGCAGAACCACCAACATGTTACGCCCGTTTTCACACACAACCTTGCCTGGTTTAAGGTTCAGCGGTGCCAGCCACAGATCGGTCTGCGCCATGATGCCCTGTAACAGCTCTTGGGCGGTGTGCTTTTTGTCACCTAAGCTCAGCAGTTTGAGCACCGCCTGCTGGCGCTTACCCACGGCACTGCTGCTACGCCTAGAGTTACCGACTGAAGGCGCCGTGCTCACGGATGGTAACTGAGAGGAGGAGGAGGGGTTGGAGGAAGAGGCATAATAAGTCTGAGAAACTGTGACCGAGGTAGGCCCCGCAATCCTCAGTGTGGGCAGTACATGAGCGGCCCCAGGCTCAGACTCGTTCAGAGTGTCCGAGTTACACTGCGGGAGCAGGCGAAGCACATAAAAATTTATCGTGGCCCTGTATGGCTGTGACTACAGAGTGACCGAGTTACACTGCGGCAGCAGGCGAAGCACATAAAAATTTATTGTGGCCCTGTATGGCTGTGACTACAGAGTGACCGAGTTACACTGCGGGAGCAGGCGAAGCACATTAAAATTTATCGTGGCCCTGTATGGCTGTGACTACAGAGTGACCGAGTTACACTGCGGGAGCAGGCGAAGCACATTAAAATTTTGCGTGGCCCTGTATGGCTGTGACTACAGAGTGACCGAAAAACACTGCGGTAGCAGGCGAAGCACATAAAAAATTATCGTGGCCCTGTATGGCTGTGACTACAGAGTGACCGAGTTACACTGCGGGAGCAGGCGAAGCACATTAAAATTTAGCATGGCCCTGTATGGCTGTGACTACACAGTGACCGAGTTACACTGCGGGAGCAGGCGAAGCACATTAAAATTTAGCGTGGCCCTGTATGGCTGTGACTACAAAGTGACCGAGTTACACTGCGGGAGCAGGCGAAGCACATTAAAATTTAGCGTGGCCCTGTATGGCTGTGACTACAGAGTGACCGAGTTACACTGCGGGAGCAGGCGAAGCACATTAAAATTTAGCGTGGCCCTGTATGGCTGTGACTACAGAGTGACCGAAAAACACTGCGGGAGCAGGCGAAGAACATTAAAATTTATCGTGGCCCTGTATGGCTGTGACTACAGCGTGACCGAGTAACACTGCGGGAGCAGGCGAAGCACATTAAAATTTAGCGTGGCCCTGTATGGCTGTGACTACAGAGTGACCGAGTTACACTGCGGGAGCAGGCGAAGCACATTAAAATTTAGCGTGACCCTGTATGGCTGTAACTACAGAGTGACCGAGTTACACTGCGGGAGCAGGCGAAGCACATAAAAATTTATCGTGGCCCTGTATGGCTGTGACTACAGAGTGACCGAGTTACACTGCGGAAGCAGGCTAAGCACATTAAAATTTTGTGTGGCCATGTATGGCTGTGACTACAGAGTGACCGAGTTACACTGCAGGAGCAGACAAAGCACATTAAAATTTAGCGTGGCCCTGTATGTGGATGTTGAGGGCTTGTGCATGTGGGTGGATGGAACTTTATTTCCGCTTGCGCTCCAATGTCTGATCTAATGACAGCTGAACGCTGCGCAGGGACACATTGGTGGACAGTGTGGAGGATCGTGGAGGCGAAGGGGTAGTTTTCGGGCGGGAGGCGCTCGTGCCGAGGTCCTGGGCGGGAGGTTGACTCGCAGAGGCAGCAAGTGGCACAGGGGAAGGAGCAGTGGTGTGACCCGCAGGAGGTGAACGGCCTTGGTTCCATTGAGTCGGGTGTTTAGCACTCATATGCCTGCGCATGCTGGTGGTGGTTAGCCTGCTAGTGGTGGCACCCCTGCTGGGTTCAAAATTTTGTGTATATAACTGTATTATATATCAATTAGAGAGAAACAAAGGATTGTGCAGACTGGGCCTGGCATAGAGCTACCCAGAAAATTGTCCCACAGTGACCTTTTTCAAATATATTTGTATAACAGAGCAATAAAACGTATTCCCTAGACTGACGCTACTGTACAGCACACTACATAATTGTTCACTGGACTGTAGTGTATAGAAATGAGAGAAAAAACGTATTCCCTAGACTGACGCTACTGTACAGTACACTACATAATTGTTCACTGGACTGTAGTGTATAGAAATGAGAGAAAAACGTATTCCCTAGACTGACGCTACTGTACAGTACACTACATAATTGTTCACTGGACTGTAGTGTATAGAAATGAGAGAAAAACGTATTCCCTAGACTGACGCTACTTTACAGTACACTACATAATTGTTCACTGGACTGTAGTGTATAGAAATGAGAGAAAAAACATATTCCCTAGACTGCACTACAGATCTCAGCAATCCAAGGTACAGCAGCAGCAGCAAAAATGAGTACTGAGAGGACTTTGGGCAATTTCTTTTGGGTCTGTGTGGACCATGTGCTGTCCCTTCTGCCACCAGTCACTGTGTACAGTGTGCAGCCAAGATGGCGGTAGCTGCACTACAAGTCCCAGCCAGCAGCCCAGAGGAGACCAAAAAAAAAAGGTGCTTGTAGCCCTTAGAAGGGCTGTTGGGTTCTTTGTGGGTGATTCCTGCCTAACCAACATCTAAATACAGGCCCTAACACTCTCCCTGACAGACAGCAGCTCTATCCCTAATCTCATGCAGACGGCGTATGACGCGAGCAGCGTGGGACCAGATTCTTATATTCCCAGGTCATCTGATCTGGCCAGCCAATCCCCGCTATCGACTTGTAGGGGCCCCACGTGATGCTAGGAGGTACCAAAGACTCTCCTGCATGTTGATTGGCTGAAAAAAGGCGCCTAACATGCAGGAAGAGGAAGTTGCCATTTCCTTTAGGATCGCGATATGCTTGTCCGAGTAGCGAGCATATGCGAATACCCTAATGCTCGAACGAGCATCAAGCTCGGATGAGCATGTTTGCTCATCTCTAATAATTAACAAAAAAGTGTGAAACAACTGAAAATATGTCTTATATTCTAGGTTCTTCAAAGTAGCCACCTTTTGCTTTGATTACTGCTTTGCACACTCTTGGCATTCTCTTGATGAGCTTCAAGAGGTAGTCACCTGAAATGGTTTTCACTTCACAGGTGTGCCCTGTCAGGTTTAATAAGTGGAATTTCTTGCCTTATAAATGGGGTTGGGACTATGAGTTGTTGGGCAGAAGTCAGGTGGATACACAGCTGATAGTCCTACTGAATAGACTGTTAGTATTTGTATTATGTCAATAAAAAAGCAGCAAAGTAAAGAAAAACGAGTGACCATCATTACTTTAAGAAATGAAGGTCAGTCAGTCCGAAAAATTGGGAAAACTTTGAAAGTGTCCTCAAGTGCAGTCGCAAAAACCATCAAGCGCTACAAAGAAACTGGCTCACATGAGGATCGCCCCAGGAAAGGAAGACCAAGAGTCACCTTTGCTGCGGAGGATAAGTTCATCCGAGTCACCAGCCTCAGAAATCGCAGGTTAACAGCAGCTCAGATTAGAGACCAGGTCAATGCCACACAGAGTTCTAGCAGCAGACTTATCTCTACAACAACTGTTAAGAGGAGACTGTGTGCAGCAGGCCTTCATGGTGGAAACCACTGCTAAGGACAGGCAACAAGCAGAAGAGACTTGTTTGGGCTAAAGAACACAAGGAATGGACATTAGACCAGTGGAAATCTGTGCTTTGGTCTGATGAGTCCAAATTTGAGATCTTTGGTTCCAACCACTGTGTCTTTGTGCGACGCAGAAAAGGTGAACGGATGGACTCTACATGCCTGGTTCCCACCGTGAAGCATGGAGGAGGAGGTGTGATGGTGTGGGGGTGCTTTGCTGGTGACACTGTTGGGGATTTATTCAAAATTGAAGGCATACTGAACCAGCATGGCTACCACAGCATCTTGCAGCGGCATGCTATTCCATCCGGTTTGCGTTTAGTTGGACCATCATTTATTTATCAACAGGACAATGACCCCAAACACACCTCCAGGCTATGTAAGGGCTATTTGACCAAGCAGGAGAGTGATGGAGTGCTACGCCAGATGACCTGGCCTCCACAGTCACCAGACCTGAACCCAATCGAGATGGTTTGGGGTGAGCTGGACCGCAGAGTGAAGGCAAAAGGGCCAACAAGTGCTAAGCATCTCTGGGAACTCCTTCAAGACTGTTGGAATACCATTTCAGGTGACTACCTCTTGAAGGTCATCAAGAGAATGCCAAGAGTGTGCAAATCAGTAATCAAAGCAAAAGGTGGCTACTTTGAAGAACCTAGAATATAAGACATATTTTCAGTTGTTTCACACTTTTTTGTTAAGTATATAATTCCACATGTGTTAATTCATAGTTTTGATGCCTTCAGTGTGAATCTACAATTTTCATAGTCATGAAAATACAGAAAACGCTTTGAATGAGAAGGTGTGTCCAAACCTTTGGTCTGTACTGTATTTAAAAAACATAAGGAGCTATAGTCTAGAAAAAAAATTACATTTTTCTTGCTTTCCACTAATAAAACTAAAACAGAAAAATAATTCTCTAAAAAAAAGTATATTAATAAGCAAATAACAAAAGTTAGGATTGTTACACTACCACATGCGCTAAATCACAAAAGAGTATCTGGTCGTTTCAGGCCTGGTTCAGTCTAACTTTGTTTTCAAAAATATGAACTTTAAAAGTGTTTTGTGGAACTTCTACAGCGTGTAGAATGTTTTCACTTTTGCAAACCTCAGAAATGTAATAAAAGCATTCATGACGACTCTTTAGACCTCCATTGTGCATAAAGTGCTAACTAATGACAAAATGCGATACACTGGTTTATAACTACATTGTTAATGCCTTTTTTTAAAGAAATATGGTACATAGATTGACGGCTGAGTACTTGCTGACTCAAGTTAGCAGACAGGAGAAAAAAATGACTTTTATTGTAAAAACAATATTTCTGTCTGATACCTTGATCCTGGGAATCATTTTCAAATAGAGATGATCATATTAAAACGAGTGTCTGGTACTTCTGTACAGCTTCTTCTTTGTATTCATGTACTTTTGTCTGAATCCACAGATGAATGCATGTCCTTAGTATAACGTTACAGCGCTATGAAAATTTTGATTTGATTTGCCCCTTACCTATTTATTCTGTTTTTTCATATTTGTCAAATTGAAAGTTTCAGATCACAAACAAACTACTTTGAATGTTAGACAAAGACAACCCAAATGCTGCTTTTAAATGATGACTCATTTATTGAATTCAAAATGTTGTTTAGCCCTACCTGGCCCTTTGTGAAAATGCAATTGCCCCACTACCTACTAAATCATCCACTTAACCAAATAAAAGTGATCTTGGATTCAATTTCACTAGCCACACCAGGGAATGATTACTGCCAGACTAGTTGCATCACTTAAAGGGGTTATGTCATAATTAATGTAAAATATGCAAATTTGATATCATATAGCCCATGACTAGCGTTGAGTGAACTAGTGTTTTCAAGTTTGGCGTACAGGTTCGGGTTATCTAAGAATCCCGTTATGGATTCCGCTACCACAGACCATAATGGAATTCTATGGTGGCATGCACCATAGAAGCCTGTAAGAGGTATTCTGTCATTATAGAAGTCTATGCTGGCCATAGAGTTCTATTATGATGGAATGCAATACGGAATACCTCTTATAGGCCTCCATGGTTCAAGCCATCATAGAATTATGTTATAGTCTGTGGTAGCATAATCCATAAGGGGATTCTTAGATAACCCGAACCTGTATGCCGAACTTGAAAACACAAGTTGGCTCAACACTATGCATTACATTATCTTTCTAACAAGCATAGAGCCAGCCCTGTACCTTACATTCAGAGATATTGATTCAGAGATATCCCCATTCATTGCTACAATTGTTCTGCTAGATATATTTTTGAAGCTGGCAGCTCAGGGGTATGCACTTTCTCAGGGGCATGCCCTTTCTCAGGGCATGTCCTTTCTACTGCACTTGGTGGCGGTTGAAAGATGGAACTGAGCATGTGCTTCCATCTCAGTGAGCAGGACAGAGAAATGAGAAAAGAGAAAACAGCAAGTGGTGCTATGCAGATACATTTTATTGAATAACTCAGTGGCTATACTAAATTTTTAATTACACGCATTAACAAAAGTATTCAGACCCAGGTGCTGGTTTGAAAATGTGGAATATTTTTAGTGGGACAACCCCTTTAACAGCACCTGTCTGGCAATGTGAAGCAGACTGGATGTCTCCTCAGACTGGCTGCTATGTATGATCACAAGTTTATCACACCATGAAGTTTGTATGTGGACAGCAGATTTTCATTACAGCAAGGGAAGAAGAACTGTAAACTACCAGTAAGAAAAAGAAAATTATCAGACAGAGTTATACTAACATAAATGAACCTAAGTAAGGGTTAAACCTAGAGGGTCATCTTAAAATAGATAAATTTGTCAAAAACAAACTGCAAAGAATTGGCAAAAATAGACACAATATAAACATAGAAAAAAACATGACAAATAGACGAGATGAGGCTTTGAAGCCAAAGCCATGAATGGATTCAAAAAAGGAAGAGGAAGATTTACTAATCAAAATGTATCCAAATTATTATTAAAGAGTAATTTTACTTTCACACAATTTCATATAATAGAGAATGGTGTAACTAGCAAATTTCTAAATCACACCATTTAAAAAATATGCCTACATCCACCTAAAAAAAAAAGTTGTAAAATCATGGCCACTAGGGGTCTCACTTCCACCTAATTTACAGTCCACTGCCTGTTGTCAGACAAGATCCATCCCTAGTAACAGAGACACAGAAGATGTGGGCGTGTCAGAGATAGTGAACACAGCTTTTGAAGATTATAGGAGCCTCTTGTGTGTCTGTAAGTAAAATCCCCCTCCTTATCTGTTTTTCGAGCTCTGGAGCTAAAAACAAACATAGTGGCAAGTAAGGTAAAGGATGTCACCGCGGTGCTGGCAGATTTCACAGAAGGGAGGCACCTTCTGCTTCTGGGTGAAATGCATCTAACTGTGCAGCTGAAACAGGGAATAATATGGCTGAAGGAGACATTAGGAAAGCCCAAAAAGACCTGCTCATTCACAGTTACTATTGTACAAAGAAGCAGAGCCATTACGCAAACTTTTTTTTTTTTTTAAACTCAGGTACACTTTTAAGATTTATTTTAAAGCACCAAGGTGCTGTATATATGAAATGGTGAATACATGCATAATATAAAACAAAAACAAGTACAATAAGCATGGACTTAGTGACAGGCTGGTATTATGGGGGGAGAGGGCCCTGCTTGAATTCTGGCGTGATTTGCACACAAAAAAATCCAGGCCAGACAAGGGGTGTGTCTAAGCAGAAAAGGGTTCTTACCTACTGAAAAGAACTGTGGCTTATAATCTTATATTGTGCACCATAAAATGTACAAAAATTCTGTCATGGGTGATGTAAAGTTAAGATATATCAACAGCTATCTCTAGCTACTCCTCCGTGGCTTTCATACACATACAAGTTTGGCTCTGGCAGTGGCTTATCACCTGGGAGAACAAAAGGTTCTGGCGAAAATATTCATTTCAGCAGATCCTTCTCTCTTTTGTCATGATCATGACTAGTCATGATTTAGTCAAGAGCTCAATACATGCTAGAATGTTGGCCAAACCCGTCAATACTCTTTCTACAAATTATTATTAGTAAATCTACTCCCAGTGTCTTTCCTTTATATGTTTATGACCCATTCCTGGCTTTGGCCAGGAATGTGAAAACCCAGCCTAAGAAGAGATGGTTATTGCAATTGTGTCACTCTAACTGGAGATGAGCAAATTGATTTGGATAATTCAGACAAAACGGTGGCCACCATTTTACATCTCAAATTCAGTACACTAGGGAGGGAATCAGGGTAGGGAAAGGTTCAAAGCATGGACACCATTCTGAACAGTTTTAAAAGTGAGAGTACTCACTTTAATTGGGCTGCTAGTGCAGAAGCCAGCTAGCAGCCCAATTAATAATAAATCTCCTGACTAATCATATTTAAAGCATCATGGTTGCACTGGACATTGTTAAATTGTGCAATTTTGTTTAAAAAATAGTTACAAAGTGTAATAAATTATTAAGTGTACAAAAAGCATATTTTAAAGGGAATCTATCACAAAAACCTGTTCTATATTTTATTTATGCTAAAAAAATCTATTATATATTTGTAAGAAATAATAAATAAATAAATAAAAATTCCAATGTGTGAAATATTATAAATAAATATTAGATTTTACCATATTTACCATCTTTGGTCACCAGGGGGAGCTCTGCTGGCCAAATGAGGCTTTGAGCAACCTGTAAGTAGGCATGCTGCAAAAAAGTGGGTGGTACCAATGACATCACCAATTCACACCTTCAGCGGTGACATCACTGCTTCAGCAAGATAAGATGAGACAATGGCTTCATTACAAAAACACAGATCTCTGCTCCTCAGTCTCCTCCCCCACTGGTCACATGGCCGATTACATCACTAAGGTCCTACAGCCCCAAGAACCTCCATCTACTCTGTTTCTGAGTCCCCAGCAGCAAGGAGGGAGGACCTGGCTGTGTGTTACTGGTGTCATCACAGGGGCGGGCTCACATCTTCCATTCATTCTCTATAGGGTCAGCAGCGACTGAGGAAGCCTATGTACATGCCTGAGGTGCCATTGTGTTGTAAATCCAGACTGTCACACTTTACTTCCAACATGGCAGCCCCCATGTAAGGCAAGAAAACTGAATTAAAAAAAAAAACATTTACACAATTTGAAAAATACATTATGTTAAAACCTGCTTTTGTTATGTTGTAAAACATATCAAAAAATTTTTCTTCGCGATAGTGTCCCTTTAAGGCTTCACCAGCAGAGTATATTTTTGTCACAGAGGTTGTGCAATTGCACCATTTTTCCCCAGACTTGCAAAGTGACTTATTGTTTAACTAGGCTTCAAAATGTCTAGTAAATGAGTAGCAATAAGTGAGGTAATGGAAATCAGAACACCTGTGCCATGTCAGCCAAAACCGTGCGCAGCTTGCTATACATTCACTGCTATAGGACTTCCGAAAATAGTTGAGTGTGCTCACTCAGCTATTTTTGAAAGTCTCATAATAGTGAATGGAGAGGACACTACACATGTACACATGTATAGTGTGTTCTCGTTCGGTTTAAGTCCCCATTCTGCAGACAGGAGCTGGTCCCAGAGGACCTAGCAATATGCCACATATAGGAAAAGCCATTTAAATTTACAAACCCCTCCTTTAACCATAAATCAACTATTGCCAACTGGCCGCTTGTCACCAATATTCACAGTTATATGACCCAAAACGTTGCAACATGTTTTACTGCTAGGCAGCATCTTCAGTGGTTGATTGGGTTATGATAAGGCACCTCCACACATTTGTGTTTTCTATTAACTTACAAACCCCCCCCCCTCTCCTTAGTGAGTTTGAGTCAACCAAATATGAACTATTGCAAATTGCCCTCTAGTCACCAATTATGACAGTTATACGATCCAATAAGTTGTTAGTGAAACATAAAACTGGCGTATAGCCTTTGTAAATGGTCCCCATAATTCCCTTTGTGGTCTGACAGAGATTTGTATAGAGTCAGAATTATGTAATATGAGCATCTATTCCTTTTTGGTGCATCCCATGATTTTTTTTTGCCTTGACAGCAGCTGCCTGGCACTGTTTTCCAAAGTTTACTGTTCATCAACATCCTGAGTCCTTTTTACTGGCAGTTTTACCCAGTGTTTCACTATATATTTGTACATTTTGCTTTCCTGGCCTAAGGGCTTGATTTTATATTTATTCACATCTTCCAACATTTCACAGGAACAATGTTTTTACAGTGAATTTTTTTTGTTAATATTGTTCACTCTGTCCTAAAAGTTTACTTTGCTTTTAAAAATATGAACTTAAAATTGTTTTTTTCACTTTTGCAAACTTCAAAAATGAAGACGAATGAATCAAGATGACTCTTTAGACCTCCATTGTGCATAAAGCACTGACTAAACTGTTTATGCCTTTTTCTTAAAAGAAATACACAGATTGACGGCTGAGTACTTGCTGACTCAAGTTAGCAGACAGGGGAAAAATGACTTTTATTGTAAGAACAATATTTCTTTCTGATACTTTGATCCAGGAAATCATTTTCAAGTAGAGATGATCGAATAACAAGTGTCTGGTACTTATGTACTGCTTCTTAGTATCCCTGCTCTTGTGTCTGCATATGCATGTCTCAAGTAATATAATGGTACAGTGCTGTGAAAAAATATTTGCCCCTTACCAATTTCTTCTTTTTTCATATGTGTCACTCTTGAATGTTTCAGATCCTGAACTACTTTTAATGTTAGACAAAGATAACACAAAATGCTGCTTGTAAAAAAATTAAATATGCTGATGTAAAGAAAAAAGTAATTGCCCCCTTACCTACAAAATCATCCATAATCAAAATTGATTGACATTTGGATTCAGTTTCACTGTACATCCATAAAGAAATGTATGGCCAGGAAACAACTATACACACCCAGTAATCCGCTTGTGTGCAAACTGAACTTCCACCTGGCCAAGTCACTGGAGGTGCAGTCGCTGCCAAACCACTTAGTGGATTCCGCTACCTTTAGGAAACTGATGGCATGCGCTCAGCCTCGATACAAGATACCTAGCTGCCATTATTTCATAAGGTCCTAGTAGATACCTCCACAATTATATAGGTCTGATTCCCAAACCAGTTCCTTAGGCACCTTCTCCATGTTCTCCTCAATGAACACCCTCCTATCCCCAACGGAATCAGGCCAGAGCATTGCTTCCACTCAACCTCCTTCCTTTCATGTGTAAAGTGAAGTGTTGTCATGCTGTCATAGAACTGATGAGCCTAGACGAGAGAAGCTACTCAATGGATCATTTGTTAATCTGCATCAAGCAGCTGGATGTCTCCCTGCCAACTACAACATTTTTAAAAATAGCTGGAAGAAGGTGCTGGCCGTATCAAGGAGAGTGTATGAGAGTGTTCATTTCAAACATTCTTATGTGGCTGAGAAGGACCTCCTGGACTTGCAGCAATAGAACAGTCTGACTTTAAACCCCTTGATCTGCAAAGTTCCAACTTATTGGATTTCTACCTTGCATATGCTTGAGCGTCTGTATGAGCAGTGTAAAACAGTCAATTACTACATCATTCACAAGACAACCACAGCAGGGTGCATGTGTTATTTTGAGCTCTGGCAGTGGCAGCTTATCAGGGACATGTAGAGTGTACTCAGACCTTTCAAAGAGGCCATTAGATTTCGGAGTAGGGACAACAGTGGCATCCACCTATTTATAATAGAGAAAATGCTCATACTGTTGCAACAAGGGTTGGTGGAAGAAGAACAGCTTCTATATCTTTCGTAGTTAAATCTGAACCGCGCTGCTCTCATTCAGCAAGAACTGATCCAACCACTTAGAAATATGTAGAGTTTTTTTTACATAGTCAATCACTGGTTTAACAGATACAGCCTCCACAGTAATTCTTGCTCCTATTTCCTGAATTAACCAGAAAAGGGTTATTCTGAACCCGCTCTGTTTCACGGATTTTTGTCATGAACTCTTCCAAAATGTCGACCACTTGATGGAAAACCAGCTTTTTATTATTACATGCTTGTGATTTTATGACTTTTTGTAAGTACAAAAAAGGTGCTGGGTGAAAGAAAATAGTTTGCGGGGCTTCACTATGTTCTGATCCTTTTCTGGTTAATTCAGGAAATAGGAGCAAGGATTACTGTGAGGTTGCTTCTGTTGAACGAGTGATTGATTACATCAAAAAAACTCTCTACATACTTTATTTAAGGACTTTGTGTGAACGGAACCCACTTCACTTAGAACCAGCAGCGCTTGGAGTAGAAAAGTGATTTGGGACTGTTTTTTAATTTATTTTTATTTATTTATTTATTTATTTATTTATTTTTACAG
Source organism: Rhinella marina (assembly GCA_900303285.1). Taxonomy (NCBI): domain Eukaryota; kingdom Metazoa; phylum Chordata; class Amphibia; order Anura; family Bufonidae; genus Rhinella; species Rhinella marina. The sequence goes on from ONZH01005987.1 coordinate 27,468, forward strand.
CTTCCACATCTTTCACTCCACATGTTGAGGATAAGGAGCTATGAATGGAGGAGGTGGAGCAGGAGAAGGAGTTGGTGGTACAGGGAGAGATACTGTAGCTTTTTCCCAGGCATAGCTAGGGGACAAGGCTGACACTCATTATGACAGGTATGCTAATGATGATAATGACAACACCGGCCAAGGCCAACTGCAGCAGTACAGGATGGAACCTAAAACAACTAGGTCCTCAGGCATGTTATGAGCATGGCAAGATGCACGCTTGGTTGCAAACATGCTGACCAGGGTATTGATAGCATTAAGCAAAGTGGTGACTATTGGATATCAAAGCAAAATTGGGGAATGTTTTCCTGATACCAAAATATAGGCAAAATAGTATCAGGGTACAAGCAGACACCTGCTGCCTGCATGTCTAACCAGGAGGCCTCTCTTTGGCCCCGAGAGTCATCCAACCGACATCCCCCACACACACACACCTACAGCTGATGCCAATGATTATATCTGCTGTTGCTAACAGTGGCTACTTATTGCCGGCCCAATGATGCCACTGCAACAGTTTTTTTGTCCCATCACATTCCATACTGTATTGTGGCAGCTAGTGCTACAGTTGCTACTTCCAACAGTTGCCACTACCATCACTACAGAGCCACACATCTAGTGACTTGTCTGTCAGGTTTCATACTGTACTGCTGCTGCCATGGCTACTAGTGCTCCTATATAGCCACAGATCTCAAGCCTTGTCCATCAGGTTACATACTGTGCTGCTGCTTCTCTCATTACTACTGCCACTGTCTTACACATACCTCCTGCCTTGTCCATCACGTTCCATACTTTATTGCTGCTGCTACAAAAAAAAAATATTTTATGCTATTTAAGAACAAGCCACTGCTGTTTTAGGATACCACCATGTGTGTAATGCCCCTGTTATGGCATCATTTTTGACTGATTCTTCAGAACAAGACAACACTTCTTCCAATACGACAGTGACTGTATAAACACTAGCAGGCAAATCTCCCAATATGTGCATATTTTGGAACATTTTTTTTTAATGAAGACTTATTGGCAATGCTCCACAGGAAACAAATATACAAAGATGTATCTCTTCATTGGGAGATACCTCTTTGCATATTTGTTTCCCATGGGGCACTGTCAATAAGTCTCCATACCATGGAGTACTTCCAGTAAGTCTCCATACAGGACTGGTCTCTTTAAGAAGAATCAGCACCCTGCCCACCCAGAAACAGTTATCTATGGATGCATATCTGGCTTGGCTATATTCCCTTGTCAAATCCCAAGGTTTGTTCAAAAGTCAGATTTTGACTCATAGGGAGCTATGAAGGTAGATCAGTTGAAATACTGAATTTTCCCCTCACAGTATGATGCCATTTGTATACACATGTATCTATTGCTATTTTCCCTTACAAAATAACATCAGTTCTGTGAATACCTATGCAGCTGTATAACTGTTCAAGGGTGGTGTCCACTTCCTGATACAGATTCGACCATCCCCCAAGACCCTGTGCTGGACTGACCACAATGTGTGTCAAGAAGAACAAAGACTATATGTGTTCAACTCTTACTGGCTTGTTGGGGAATGTCCCGCCTTTCTTCCTGTGTATATAAGTTTGGTAATAAACTGAGTCAGGGCGAGACCACCTGAGAGCCCCTGACATGAGGATGACTCCAAACTGACATTTGCGTCCGTCTCGAGTTATTGCGTGTGCACACACGTCTGTTAATTTGGACAGCCGATCTGATCTCCTGCGAACGAACCCATTGAGTTCCCCTCAACAGAGCCACATCCAAGAGTTGGCGCTAGCGAGATGGTTCTCTGCCTTGGGAGATAACTCTTTGCATTAAAAAAAATAATAATAAAAAGAGAAAGACAAAAGAGAAAAAAATTGAGTTCTAGGAGACCTCAGACTGCTATACAAAAATGTTCAGGCCAACTGAAGCACTTTTGATTTGGGTCGAATTTGTACTCAAAATCAAATGTTCTAACCAACAGAATCAGACTCAAAACAAACTTCATTGTTCATCTCTAACAATAGTGTTTTTAAATGGAATATGTCACCTGTGATCTCCTTATCCAACTGTTTGCATAGACACGTAGCTCTGGTTCTACTGCTTTGCCACTGCCTGGCCCAGTCGATCAAATCAGCCAGGGAGGGTCTGGCCACAGAAAGGAGTGCAGCTAAGGTGCAACAAGAACAATGGTGATTCCCTCATTGCACCAAAGGCCTAATTTACACATTAAGAAAAAGATATCAAAACTCTGGAATGGAGCCTTGGAACAACAAAAGTAAGAACTAGAGCTATGTGTCTATGTGAATAGTTTGAAAGAGAAGTCTGCGGTGACAGATTCCCTTTAATGTCATCCACTTAATCCTGAAAACCATTAACAACACCTGAGATTGGGAACACTTCCAATGCTAATTAATAGAATGAGTGTCAGCAGCGGGCTTCATATCTTAGGAGACATTCTTGTGAATGCTGGATGCAACATCAAAGATCTGCTTCAAGGCTAACTAGTTTATGCATATGTTGTTCTTCTTGTATGCTATTTTAGGGCCCATTGGCATAATTACTCTACTGAATTAGTAAACAGGTCTCAATAGTGCTAAATTGCTGCATACATGAAACATTTTAAATTTTTGAAGTCAGTTTGAGCCAGATAGGGCCACATTGTATCAAATATGTGCAGTTATGTTGTGTTCACATTTCCTATGACATAGTGCCCAGAATCAGCTACCTCATTTTCCTTAAAAGGGTTGTCTCACTGTTTTCGTTTTTGCGTTTTCATTTTTCTTCTCCATTTTCTGTGAGCCATAACTTTTTTATATTTTCATTCACATATCTAAGGGCTTATTTTTTGCAGGACAAGTTGTACTTTCGAATGTCGTCATTAATTATGGCATAAAATGTAGTGGGAAACAGTAAAAAAAATTCCAAATGGGGTGGAATTGGAAAAAAAATGCAATTCCTCCACCGTTTTATAGGTTTTGTTCCCACGGCGTTTTGTTTGCGGCAAAACTTACCCATGCCCTTCATTCTCTAGTTCAGAATGATTACAATGATACTCCATATATATAGATTTTTTTTTTACATCGCCATATTCCAACCCCCATTACTTTTTTATAGTTACATCCACTGAGCTGTTTTGGGGCTCATTTTTTGCAGGACAAGCCATAGTTTTTATTGATACCATTTTGGAGTGTGCGTGACTTTTTGATCACATATTATTGCATTTATTTGGGTAAGAGAAGCAATGAAAAATGGCAAATCGGCCATTTTGACCCTTTTTTCCGTTTCGCAATTCGCTGTATTGGAAATTATTTTATATTTTAAAAGTATGGGCATTTTCGGTCACGGTGATACCCATGATGTTTATATTTATTTTTATTTAGGTATTTATTTTTTAATTATACGGAAAGGGGGGTGAGTTAAACTTTTACATTTTTTATTTTTTATATATTTTTCACATTTTTATAAAATTTTTGTGATGATTTTATGAGCCTATAAATAATGTTTTAGAATTTTTCATTTTGAACTATCAGGGATTTTTAAAACACAATTTTAAGTCACTTTTGCTCATTTTTTTATCCTGGCCTGCCATCTGGTGGCCAAAATAAGAATTGCAGCATTAACACTGTAAGCCTCGTCTGCGAGGTTTACAGTGATCAGCTCAACTGCAGATGCCCAGATTGGTCACACAGGGCATCTGTAGGATGCCAGTAAGTGCAAGCTTCTGGGTTTTTGCGCATTTAGATGCCGTGATCTCACTTGATCACGGCATCTAATGCCTTTAATTACCGCGATCGGCATTATTTCCGGTTGTTTGAAACAGCATAGATCTGCCCGCCATGACACCCGCTGCACGGGCTAGCGGTCGTCATTTTCCCACATCATTGCTGCGCCGTACATGTATGGCGCTGGTAGTGAAAGGGTTGAAAATGCTTATTACTAGCTGCATGCATATGCTGTTCCCGGCATATGTACAGCTAGTAATAAGTCATGGCCCATCCTCAGGATAGGCCATCCCTAGCTGATTGGTGGGGGTCAAACACCCCAACTATTTGGCAATACCTCAGGTGCTGGAAACAGACAGCTTTGTATTGGACCAAGCTCGTCATTGCAGTGCTACTCCCACTGACTTCAATGGGAGTAGCGCAGAAATTAAGAGAACAGCCAACTACAAAGTTGACGTTCTTCTAGCACCAGAGCTATTACCGAACAGCTGATTAGCGGAGGTGCTGGGCCCCTGCTAATCAGCAAGTGTGTATCTAGCCTTAGTAAGCTGCTTTATATTAAAGGGGTATTCCGATTTTGCAACGTTCAGCATTAATTGAAAGGAAACAAGACATGTTATCACTTACTAATAGTTTAGTAAGTATAGTTTATCTGTAATGCAGTGTTTTCTAGCACTCCACCGTGGTCACGAGACATTTTTCATTGTGTTGCTGCCCTATCCCGATGACATCACGTCTACATCCAAGGCTTGTAAGCAGGGCCGGATTATAATTGGAGCATTTGGAGCTACTGCTCCAGGCCCCGGCTCCAATGATTTCAGGGGGGCCCCGCACCAGAAGTTGGGGGGCAGGAAGCAACGAGCGCTTCCATCAATACAGATGGAAGCGCTCATTGCTGGAGCGCAGGAGCTGGGTCCTGGTACTCACCGCTCAGCTCCTGCGCTCCCTTCTTCATTGGTGGTCAGCGGCTGCCTGCGCTGCACTATCCTGACTGGTGCAGCGCGGGCAGTGAAGACAGAAGAGCGCCGGACCCGGAGCTGCCTAGAGGTAAGTTTTTTTATTTATTTTTTTATGGGGGCACAGTGGGCTGATCTGAGGTCTGAATGGGGCACTATAGGCTGATGTGATGTCTATGGGGGCACTATAGGGTGATCTGAGATCTGAAGGGGGCACTATAGGGTGATCTGAGGTCTGCAGGGGGCACTATAGGGTGATCTGAGGTCTGAAGGGGGCACTATAGGGTGATCTGAGGTCTGAAGGGGGCACTATGGGCTGATCTGATGTCTGATGGGGGGCACTGTGGGCTGATCTGAGGTCTGAAGGGGCACTGTGGGCTGATCTGAGGTCTGAAGTGGGCACTGTGGGCTGATTTGATGTCTGATGGGGGCACTATAGGTGATCTGAGGTCTGAAGGGGGCACTATAGGGTGATCTGAGGTCTGAAGGGGCACTATAGGGTGATCTGAGGTCTGGAGGAGGCACTGTGGGCTGATCTGAGGTCTGATGGGGGCACTATAGGCTGATGTGATGTCTATGGGGGCACTATAGGGTGATCTGAGGTCTGAAGGGGGCACTATAGGGTGATCTGAGGTCTGAAGGGGGCACTATAGGGTGATCTGAGGTCTGAAGGGGGCACAGTGGGCTGATCTGAGTTCTGAAGGAGGCACTGTGGGCTGATCTGAGGTCTGAAGGAGGCACAGCGGGCTGATCTGAGGTCTGATGGGGGCACTGTGGGCTGATGTGAGGTCTGATGCTGGCACTGTGGGCTGATGTGAGGTCTGATGGGGGCACGGTGGGCTGATGTGAGGTCTGGTGGGGGCACGGTGGGCTGATGTGGGGTCTGAAGGAGCACTGTGGGCTGATCTGAGGTCTGAAGGAGGCACTGTGGGCTGATCTGAGGTCTGAAGGAAGCACAGTGGGCTGATCTGAGGTCTGAAGGGGGCACAGTGGGCTGATCTGAGGTCTGAAGGAGGCACTGTGGGCTGATCTGAGGTCTGAAGGAGGCACAGCGGGCTGATCTGAGGTCTGATGGGGGCACTGTGGGCTGATCTGAGGTCTGATGCTGGCACTGTGGGCTGATGTGAGGTCTGATGGGGGCACGGTATAGTATTTGGGGACATTGGGGAGCACAGTGGGCGCAGTATTTTAGGCAGCAGCAGGAAAACAGTAAAAGTGGGTAATCTATGATTTCTTTGTAGCAGAGAGAAGATGGGGCTGAAAGAAGAGTCATGGCGGTGTGGGCCAAATAGAGAAGATGAGAAAAGAGAAGATCTACATCAGGAAGACGTCACTGGATGTAAGAGGTATGTGCTGCTGTATCATATGTAATGTCCATCCAAATATGTGTCACCTGTTTCTTCAGCAAGGACTTGCCGGTATATGGTATGTTACTGCTGCAGCCGATCAGTGATCTAATGCTGAGAACTGGCTGCAGTGGACACATACCATACACCTGCACATCAGTGTGAACATCACCAAAAAGAGGAAAAAAGTTTCCTCATCCTCGTCCTTGTTTAAATGACTGTGGTGATGCTGCCAGCGCTGTGCTCCCTCTGGCTTATGTCTTATTGTATGTGGAGTGTCAGCTCCAGAGCAAACAAGCACTCCAGCCCCAGCACAGCTCAGCTTAAGGTTTTCCTCTTTTTTTTTTCTTTTGCCAGGCACTTACTGGATGAGGGGCGTGGTTTAGCAGATTGTGGGTGTGGTTTAGCAGGTTGGGGGTGTGGTTTAGCAGGTTGGGGGTGTGGTCGAGAATGTCCTCCTTTTTGAGATGAAGCAGGTGGCCACCCTACCCCCGCACCCCCTGGTGCCGCCCCCCGCTGCCAGTGCGCTCCCGTGCTCCGCTGTCTCCTATCTCAATGGCTACTTCCGCCAGTGAGATAGTCGCATCTGTCTGACCCGGGTCACCGCAGCCCTGGATAGGCCAGAGCCAGAGCCTATCCTAAGCTGCGGGCAACAGAGCAGACGGACGCGATGACGTCATTTTTATATAAATAGTCAACTGGCTGTTTCCAGTTGGGGTGCGTCTTTTCAGTCTGTCAGCACTGATTGGACAGTATCAGCGACCTCCACCCACCCAACTGGTAACATCTCGTTGATATTTTTTCAAAGGCTATATTCAGATCACTATTAGCCCTTCACTGGGCTTTCCGTTCAAGGGTTACATTCAAATTCTTGAAACTGGATTCAACCCTCAATGGAACTTTGTTCTGGAGGGCCTCGCGTAAGTTGCGGCGAGGGGGGGCCCCATCATAAATTTTGTGCTCCATACTGCTGGTAGCCTTAATCTGGCCCTGCTTGTAAGGCTCAGTAGACACATCATCATCAGTGGACTGGCCTCTCAGGGCAGTATTCTGCTCATTCACCAGGACCCTCCCCCTGTAGACGTGATGTCAGCAACGATGCTGTGCCTTAGGGTCGGATTTTTTCAGCAGGGCTTCAAGCAGGCTTGTATCCAGTGTTGCCCTCAGGAATTGCAGGACTCCATACAAGCAAACTGTGTGCCTCCCCCCACTCCATTTTTATCTACACTGTTTACCAATCAAGATAAATAGTATGCTCATAATTTGTAATGTGTATATGAACATCACTATCTTATGACTGACACAAAAAAACAGTACTACTATTAGGCATAAAAATTTCCAGAGATTTTGTATAGAGGGGTGGGTAAGGCAGCTATTTACTGTTACAGAAGGTCTGCAGTTCAAATGTCATTGGGATCTGTGAAATAATTTTTAACATGAAAGTTATAGCAAAGTTATTATAAAAAAACAATGAAGCAAAAAACATAAAAATTTTTGTAATGTACTTAGTATGAAAAATCACAAAACAGTACTTGTTATGCCTGTAATTGTTAGCCGGGCTCCCTCATTCCCCTCTGCTGCTGTGCGCATAACTGTTGTATCTGTGTCAGAGTTTACTTCCTACTTTAGTCCTGTACTGTTGTTAGGACGTGCACAGGCGTGTCTCTCCTCCCTTGTGAGGCAGCATGTACACGCCCTCTATCTCCCCAGCCTATGGCTGGGTTACAATAAGTATTTAAGGGCGCTTCGTGCCCCAGGAAGGCACCTGAGCAATCTTGGGCTCCTAGCTTGTCTAGTTTCCTGTTTGAGCGAAGGTGTTCTGTTGGTTCTTGTCATTCTGTGTATAGGACTTTGGATTACATTTTACGGACTTTGCCTAATTGCCGCCTGCCCTGACCCTGATCTACATTTAAAGACTTTGCCTGACTGCCACCTGTCCTGACTTCTGCCTTCGTACCCTGACTACACTTTCGTCTGATCAGCCTCTGGCCTGCCCGGAATCCACTGGGTGTATTGTGTTACCTGGAGGTTAGTCCAGTGGGTTCACACTCTGTTCCCGATTCCCTCGTGTTCCAATTCCCCTCTGAGGTAGCACCTGGTACTCTCCTCGGGAAAGTCTCTCCTTACTATCACAGGTATCGTGTGAAGAACGAGGGGTGTGCTTAGACATCGCCCTCAGAGGGAGTTGGTCACGTGGGGAAGCGGGTTCTCACCCGCTGGTCATAACAGTAATCATAAGCTGTATAATATAGTGAACACATTATGTATGGTGATTGTTAAATTGTCCTTTTTTCCCTTTCATTTCAGTAATATGCTATTTATTTAGTGTAGTTTTAGATTTTTAAGAACAGAAATTCAGCCCTTCTATAGTGCACTCCTTTGCCTACGATACAGAAAGTCTGAGGTTCAAACTTTGATGAAGATTAGAGGTAAGCGAACGTGCTTGAAATGAGCACTGTACCGCTCGGCTGCCCTGCGCTCGCATGGCTCAGGCAGCCACTTCCGTCCTCCTCAGGAGGACAGAAGCGGCTGCCTGCGCCCATGCGAGCACAGGGGAGCCGAGCGGTACAGTGTTCGTTTCGAGCACGTTCGCTCATCTCTAATGAAGATCTGTTAAATAATTTCTTTAGTAAAAGTCTACATGCAAGAAGAGTGCCCAAAATACCCAAAATATATCCAGCACAGCTTCATTAGTATTCACTGAGGTGAATACTAAATGAGGCTGCCATGCCCAGCTTGAATCTGTGATGTTCCAGCTGAGATGGGAAGGAGAGGCAGAGACCAGATGATACAGACACTCCCTGTGAGATTTGCACTGGGATGTGAACACAGTGTGTGGTCAGAGATCACAATTATGCTGGAGGAGTCAAAATGCACTCATAATTTCATTATCTGACTTATATAATGCAGTAAGTTTGAATGCTGGTGTTAGTTATTTATTTATTTATTTATTTATTTATTTGTGTAACCAGAAAACCCCTGTAAAGTATATTATTTTATAAAAATGTCATAGTGACATATCAGAAATATTTCTCAGTGGATGCCTGGGTAATGAGATCCCGACCAATAACTAGGGCAGAAGTGCTCAACTGAACACTGTGACCCATCCACTTTGATTAGTTCTGCTGGGCGCTCCTCTGAGAGATTAGTGGAATGTACATATCTACAGAAAGTATATGGGTCAATACATCACACTCTTGGTTCTCTGAGAAGAGTCAAGCGGAGCTGATCAAACTGGAAGGGGCACAGTACTAACCTGAGCATTTTTGCTGGGTTCCTGGGCACCCACTGATCAAAATTTCTGACATGTCAATAAAACATGCAAAATGTTTTATAAAACAAGTTATTTTTTAAATTTTAATTAAATCCGTGGACTCCCTTTCAAATTAATATTAAAATAATATATCAGTATTAATAACATAATAAAAAATTACATTTAATCCTCCTCATCTATTTAAATATTTTCCGAAAAGTAACACGACTTCTGTTCTATATTAGACAATTATTTGGGGGGTTGTTCAGGCTCACAATTGAAGTAGAGTGTGTATTTGGTTATGGTTTATTATGGATGTGTTGCTTTTGCTTGTTTAATATGGTATCCATAAGAGAAAATCATTTTACTTGTTTGCTAATCAAAAATACTTTCAGGACTGAGTAGCACAGGAATGTACCAGACATGAAAGGTGAATGTCTTCTGAAAAAAAGCGTAACTGCTTTGACAACTACAGCTATTAAAGGGGTTGTCCGAGTTATTTTTTTGTTCTTTATATGTTTCTAACTTGTCAGGTATAACAACTTTCCCATATACTTTGTGTTTCCAAAGCTGCTGGTTTCTCAGAGTTGACTCAGGGTCACATGACCTGTGATGTCACCTTATCTCTCTGCTCTGTGATGTTTCGTTCACAAGCCTCAGAGTTCAGATAACAGTCTGTACACGAGACGTCACTGGCCACGCCCCCTGTCTTTGCCTGGCTCCTGCTATCTGCTCTCCCTGGATTCCTTCAGATAAAACATTAACCCCTTCAGCCAGAACACACTGAGGGCTCAAGGCTTTAGAACAAACAGTAGCTGCAGCAGTGAGACGAGACAAATGCTGGGCAAGGAGCTATACAGGAATTTTATTGTACAAGAACAGGTAGGGAGAATATCCTGTGTGTATCAGCATTGTCATTGTACAGCTGGGACTTGTAGTCCTACACATACAACATGCTGCTGAGTATTCCAGCAGGCAGACATGTCACTCAGCACTTGTATTCATTCCCTTTGCAGAGAGGGGGGGAGAAGGGGGAGGGGTTGAGATTGTTGTTATTGCATGTAAACAAAGACTAGAAGAGAACCAGGGAAATGAGGAAATATGGATTTTTTTGCCTAAAACTTGCTTAACTTAGTTATATATTGCTGCCCATCAGATTTACAGTGCTATATTTTTTTTTTCATAACTCGGACAACCCCTTTAACAATATATTGCACAATGCTGAGATGTGGTTCAAGTTGAATGGGTGAAAGAGACATCACACACCAGATTTCGTGCAGGGTGGTATAAAAGTCAGGGTGCAGTTGTGGGCTCCAGAAAGAAAGATTACACAAAAACAAGAAATCTAATTTTCCTCCTTCACCATGAAGCAACCTTGAGAAGTTAAAATAGAACCTTTAGGGAGGGCTTACTGCCTGTAAAACTTATGGTACCTACCAAATGCTAAATCAGGTAAGTGAAGTCTGTAGTTCTTACAAAGTATACGATGTAACCACCAATTGCCTTATAGATTTGATCTATGAATTCCTCTCATCTCTCTGCATAGACCATGATCTTGCAGAATTATCTACAAATTCTAAGGGACAAAGTAATGACCCAATTGAACTAAAGAAATTAATGGACAGCAGGGTGGCTCAAAGAACCTGGCTTCAAATATGACCAATGAAATCAGCATGGAGTTTGTATGTTCATTCTGTATTTTCATGTCTTTCCCTGGGTACTCTGGTTTCTTCCCACAGTCCAAAAACATTCTGGTTAACTTGGCTTCCTATGCAATAGACTCTAAAATGTGTGCACATTAGATAGAGAAATTAGATTGTGAGACCCATGGAATAAAATTTTATCATTAAGTGGTATTGTCACGAGGGGAAGACAAGGGTGGTGAGCCCTGCGCTGAACCCCTCCTTCTTTTCCTGCCTACTTGCCTCAGTCGGCCCTAGGTAGCCGCGGACAACCACGAAGGCGGTCCCTACACTGGATAAGTGCGCAGGAGGGAAAGGGAACACAGGGACGGACACAACACAGACAGGACAAACACCATAGAAGAATAGTCAGCAAGCCGGGTCAAACACAGGAGGTCACGTAAATACCAGGGGTGAAACAAGAGAGAGGTCAAAGTCCAAAATCCAAAAGTCCAAATCCAAGTAACGGTCCAAGCACAAAGGTCGCACGAGCACTGATCAAAGGGGTAACTAATCACAGGCGATTTGAGAGGGCAACTGGACTGCTTTAAATAGCCCTCCAATGGGTCATGTGACGGGGCCAGCGTCACATGACCTCATTTGCATAATGAGCGCTGGCCAAACGTGACCAGCGCTCAAATATGCACAAATTTGGCCATGTGGCGTGGCCAGCGCCACATGACCCAATACAAAAAGGCAACTTATAATATATATATATATCCTCTGAGCGCTGGCTTGCCGGGCCAGCGCTCAGTACCGCCCACTGCTCGTGTCTAGGGGGGCGGGGACGCCGGGCACGCAGCATCCGGAAGCGCGCCCGACGCTCCCCGCCTCTCGTCACCATGGAGACGAGGACGCATGTCAGCGGAAGTCCGGAGGCGCTGCAAGCGGGGAGCGCGCCGCCGGTCTTCTGTGACAGTACCCCCCCTTCACGAGGGGCCACCGGACCCTTACCAGCGGGAGCAGGTTTATCAGGATGCTGCAGATGGAATTTCCGGATCAGTGAATCTGCATGCATCCTGGTTAAGGGCACCCAAGACCTGTCCTCCGGCCCGAACCCCTTCCAGTGTACCAGGTACTGAAAGGAATTCCGAACCCTCCTCACATCAATGATTCTAGCAATCTCGTGCTCCACTTGACCCTCCACCTCGACCAGAGGCGAGGACTGTTCCTCTGGACCAACGGGAGCAACATAACGTTTCAGCAAGGACATATGAAAAACATTATGAACGCGAAGGGAGTCGGGTAAACATAATTCAAACGATACCGGATTGATCACCTTGGTGATCCTGTATGGACCAATGAAGCGAGGCGCAAACTTATAAGATGGTACCTTCATGCGTAGATTTCTTGTCGACAACCATACCATGTCCCCCACCTTGAAATTCACACCCTTAGAACGTCTCTTATCAGCCTTAGTTTTTTGGATACCTTGGGCTTTTTCCAGGTTCAACTGAACCTGTGCCCAAACTGTGCACAGTTCTTGAGAAAAAACATTGACCTCTGGAACAACCGAAGAGGATGAGGAAAAGGAACCAAAGCGCGGATGAAAGCCCATATTACAGAAGAAAGGTGAAACCCCAGAGGAGGAATTCACTCGGTTATTAATAGCAAATTCGGCCAGAGACAGGTATCTGGCCCACACAAGCTGGTTATCTGTCACATAACATCTGAGATACTGCTCAACAGATTGATTAAGACGCTCAGTCTGACCATTGGTCTCCGGATGAAAGGCCGACGAAAAGGACAAAGATATTTCAATCCTCTTACAGAAAGCTCTCCAGAATTTAGACACAAACTGCACCCCCCTGTCCGATACAATACTCTCTGGAATACCATGCAATTTAATTATGTGGTCCAAAAATACAGACGCCAAGACCTTAGCAGAAGGTAACTTACACAACGGAATAAAATGACACATCTTGCTAAATCTGTCAACCACAACCAAAATCACAGTTTTACCCTCAGAGCAAGGTAAATCCGTGATGAAGTCCATGGACAAATGCGACCATGGTCTGCTAGGTATGGGTAATGGACGTAACTCACCCATAGGCCGTGTCTTGGGATTCTTGGACCTGGCACAAGTGTTGCACGCAGTTACGAAAGCCTGAACATCCCTGGAAATCGATGGCCACCAATACTGCCTAGAGACTAACTCCCTGGTGGCATTGATACCAGGATGTCCACATAATACAGAGTTATGGCACTCACCCAGTAGTCGCAAACGCAAATGAGCCGGCACAAACAATTTGTCATTGGGGGTACCAGTGGGAGCGAGATGCTGTCCTGCTGAAATTTCGGATGCTAGGTCAGACGAGGTAGAGGCCACGATGATGTCAGCCGGCAGGATGGGCTCAGGAGGAACGTCAGGAGGCTGATACGCCTGAAAGCTCCGGGATAAGGCGTCAGCCTTAATGTTCTTGCTTCCTGGTCTAAAAGTGACACAAAAATCAAAACCAGTAAAAAACAGAGCCCACCTCGCTTGTCTAGGATTCAAACGTTTAGCAGACTCTAAAAACATAAGATTCTTATGATCCGTGAGGACCACAGTGCGATGTAATGCCCCCTCCAGGAAGTGACGCCACTCCTCAAATGCCCATTTAATGGCCAACAACTCCCTATTACCGATATCATAGTTCCTCTCAGCAGACGAGAACTTGCGGGAGAAAAAGGCACATGGCTTAAGATTGGTTAAGGTGGAGGACCCCTGGGACAGTACTGCCCCTACCCCATCCTCAGATGCATCCACCTCAACTATAAAGGGCTCATTCTGATCAGGCTGGATTAACACAGGGGCATTAGTAAAACACTGTTTTAGCTTCTCAAAGGCTTCAATAGCTGCAGGGGGCCAATTAACTAGATCCGCTCCCTTGCGAGTTAAATCTGTAACTGGTTTGATCACCAACGAAAAGTTTTTAATAAATTTGCGATAGAAGTTCGCAAATCCTAAAAATCGTTGGAGCGCCTTAAGGGAGGAGGGTCGCACCCAATCAAGGATGGCCTGCACCTTAGCTGGGTCCATTTTGCAAGAAAAAGGGGTCAAAATGTATCCTAAAAAGGCCACCTCCTGAACGCCAAAAAAACACTTCTCCCCTTTGACAAATAGTTTATTCTCACGTAACACCTCTAACACCTGCCTGGTATGAGAAACGTGAGATTTCCAATCTGCCGAAAAAATAAGGATGTCGTCAATGTAGACAATCATGAACCTCCCAATAAAAGGTCTAAAAATGTCATTAACAAAATTCTGGAACACCGCGGGTGCATTGCTTAGCCCAAAGGGCATTACTAAATACTCATAGTGCCCCTCAGGGGTATTGAAGGCCGTCTTCCATTCATCCCCCTCCCTGATTCTAATCAGGTTATAAGCTCCCTTCAAATCCAGCTTAGAGAACCAGCAGGCGCCTTGAATCTGGTTCAGTAAGTCAGGGATAAGGGGCAGCGGGTACCTGTTTTTGACCGTGATCTTGTTAAGTTCCCTGTAATCAATACAGGGCCTCAATCCTCCATCCTTCTTACCAACAAAGAAAAATCCGGCCCCCATGGGGGAAACTGAAGGCCGGATGTGACCCTTGGCCAGAAAAAACGCGTCCACAGTCAGCAGACTAGGGGAGTCAGGGGGTAACGAAAAGGCCCACTCCTGCGGATCACCCTGCAGCAAGGAAATTATTATTCCCACCCGCTGCTGCTCGGAACCCGAGGAGTGGGGGCGTAAGCGGAAATATAATTTCACACTTTCCTTAAAGGAACGGAAGGTCTTCCGGTTCCCCGTAAATCGATCCGGCAGCTTAACATGAGGCTCCACGATGGGGCTGGATGTAGAGGGAGCCACTATTGGTACGGATTGGAGCTGCTCCTGATGCTGGAGCCTCTCGGCCAGATCCTGGATCGCTTGGGCCATCCCTTGAACCTGGTCCGTGAGAGCCCACAACTGCTCCATAAATCTTTTGTGGCCTGTGATTCTGTCACGAGGGGAAGACAAGGGTGGTGAGCCCTGCGCTGAACCCCTTCTTCTTTCCCTGCCTACTTGCCTCAGTCGGCCCTAGGTAGCCGCGGACAACCACGAAGGCGGTCCCTACACTGGATAAGTGCGCAGGAGGGAAAGGGAACACAGGGACGGACACAACACAGACAGGACAAACACAATGGAAGAATAGTCAGCAAGCCGGGTCAAACACAGGAGGTCACGTAAATACCAGGGGTGAAACAAGAGAGAGGTCAAAGTCCAAAATCCAAAAGTCCAAATCCAAGTAACGGTCCAAGCACAAAGGTCGCACGAGCACTGATCAAAGGGGTAACTAATCACAGGCGATTTGAGAGGGCAACTGGACTGCTTTAAATAGCCCTCCAATGGGTCATGTGACGGGGCCAGCGTCACATGACCTCATTTGCATAATGAGCGCTGGCCAAACGTGACCAGCGCTCAAATATGCACAAATTTGGCCATGTGGCGTGGCCAGCGCCACATGACCCAATACAAAAAGGCAACTTATAATATATATATATATCCTCTGAGCGCTGGCTTGCCGGGCCAGCGCTCAGTACCGCCCACTGCTCGTGTCTAGGGGGGCGGGGACGCCGGGCACGCAGCATCCGGAAGCGCGCCCGACGCTCCCCGCCTCTCGTCACCATGGAGACGAGGACGCATGTCGCGTCCTCGCTCCGAGATAGCGGAAGTCCGGCGGCGCTACAAGCGGGGAGCGCGCCGCCGGTCTTCCGTGACAGGTATGTGCTCCAAATCACTACCAAGCATCAAATTAAAGTGCTTTTACGAGATTTTCATATTGATGCCTATCCTCAGAATAGGTCATCAATATGAGATTGGCAGGGGTCCAACTCCTGGCACCCCTTGCCAACCAGCTCTTTGAAGCCACGGATCATTAGCTTACCAAGCACAGTGCTGTCCATTAGAGGTATTGTAGCTCAACCCTATTCACTTGAATAGGACTGGGCTACGTCTGGACCACTTGACTGATGAATGTGACATCACTAGTCTGTGAAGAGACAATGTTTCTCACAGAGCGCCGTGGCCTCTTCATTCAGATCTGCGGAGGTGCTGGCAGTTGGACCACTGTTGATCTGATATTGATGACTTATACTGTGGATGAACCCCTTGAAGCCCTAAGTTCCATTGCTGGAAAACTAAAAGGAATCTGGTACTTGGAATACATAGACACAAAAACAAATTATACTTAAAAAAGTGTTTTTATTGTGCAGAACTAGTGGAACGCGAAAATACTTCATACATGTGGTATTGTCCTAGTCATAATGAGCCGAAGAATAAAGTTATTGGGGGAGATTTATCATAAGGGGATACTAGTCGTGACGTCAGTGGGCCAGCAGGAAATAGCAAGAAGGCTGCTGATTGGCGGAGGTCCTGGGTGTTGGCCCTCCGACGATCAGATGCTGATAATCTATCCAAAGGATAGATCATTATTAATAAAAAGGTGTAGAACCCCTATAAGGTGTTAAAGCATTTGGAATCTCATGTTTAACTATCTGTTTGAGATTCTTTATTAGTAATTCATTCATGGTCTCTGGATCCATGTGGGACACCAACAGATGCTGCCATCAGAAAATGTGCTTTGGGGAAGAATCTCTTGTTAGCCATGAAGGCACTAATGGGCACCAAAATCAGAAAGACACCACCATGTCCTGGAGGTCCCAATGTGAACTCCTCTGGGTCCTCCCATTCAGAGGACAGGAAACCTGAAACCTGTACCCTAATTCTATATTCAAATTTATTATCCTGCAGACGGTCAAGCTTTCCAAGATTGCTTTTAATGGAAAACAGAGGAAACGTTGTCAGAAACTTTCAACTATATGATGTTCATGCCAAATGTCATATTTTTACAGGAAAGGCTCAGGCTCCTGGAACAGTGAAAACCCACTAGTGATTGTTTGTCATTAGAGGATGGCTATGTCTATCATGTACGCTAGTCTTTTTTTTTTTTTTAAGACTGAAGTTACAGGCACTTATCTATTCTTATTTCACTGGAGTTATATTACAAAATGATGAGGAATCGTTGGCAGCCTGGGACAGTAAACAGTTCTTCTAAGGCCAGGATATGACACTGAGACACTTGGTAATATATGAGCCGTATAAACAGGAGACTGAAACTCGAGCTGGAGCTCATCTGTTGAAAAGCAAAATGCCACTTTGAAAAAATCTCTGTCTGAAAGTCTAACTCTGATGAGTAGCAGGAAACATCCCTGTCTGGAAAACCAGAGCAAAACCTGTGATCTTGAACCAGCAATTTCCAGAACCAAAGGTCTGTATAGACTACTTAAAGGGGTTGCTTGGCCAATTACAATATATTGCAATATATTACATGGTCACATGTTTAAAAAAAACACGTCCATTAAGTTCAACCCTTTTCAGACCAATTATGCAACATTAATTGTTAGATTAACTGAAACCCTCAATGCTGTTTGGTATTAGATAAGCATCTAGCCCTTTTTAAATGCTGACATAGTATCTGCCATTACTACCTCTTAGGGTAGGGCATTCCAGTCTGATAGAGATGAGTGAGCATGCTCGTCCGAGCTTGGTGCTCGTTCGAGTATTAGGGTACTCGTAAGTGCTCGCTGCTCGGACGAGTATCTCGCCATGCTCGAGGAAATGGCATCTCCCTCATTTTGAATTTTTGGCGCCTATAACTCAGCCAATCACTAGCCAGGAGACTCTGCGGTACACCCAGCATCACGTGGGGCCCTTACATGTCGATAGCAGGGGTTGGCTGGCCTGATCAGGTGACCCTGGAATATACTAGTGACTGCCCGCGGTGCTCGGCTCAGTCACTGCCTGGATGTCGTTAGGGACAGATCTGCTGCGTTTCAGGGAGAGTGTTAGGGCCTGGATTTAGTTCTCTGTTAGGCAGGAGTCAAAAGAACCCAACAGCCCTTCTAAGGGCTACAAGACATTTTTTTTTGTCTCCTGGCTAGGCTGGCTAGAACTAGTAGTGCAGCTATCGCCATATATAACAATTTTATTTTTATTGTTTTATCTCAGTGATACAAATCCATTTCATACAGCTGTGTGGAACCATTCTGTGTGTCACAGTTCAGCTGTCCAGTCACCACAAACCACAATCCATATTTTCTGTCCAAGTGACCCATTCTGTACGTCACGTAATTAAAAAAGGTCTTTTGCTCTCACTGATACAGCTACATTAGAAAAATCTCTGTGCGACATTTGTCTGGGTTGCACTTAAGCAGACCAAGTCTGCCAAATCTAATAGTTTCAGTGTAATTACTCCATACTGCACGGTACGTAATAAAATATGTAATTTTGCTCTAACTTATCCACCTATATACAAAGCACAATCCGTATTTTCTGTCCAGGTGACCCATTCTGTATGTCACGTAATTACAAAAGGTCTTTTGCTCTCACTGATACAGCTACATTAGAAAAATCTCTGTGCGACATTTGTCTGGGTTGCACTTAAGCAGACCAAGTTTGCCTAATCTAATAGTTTCAGTGTAATTGCTCCATACTGCATGGTACGTCATAAAATACGTAATATTGCTCTAACTTATCCACCTATATACAAAGCACAATCCGTATTTTCTGTCCAGGTGACCCATTCTGTACGTCACGTAATTAAAAAAGGTCTTTTGCTCTCACTGATACAGCTATATTAGAAAAATCTGAGTGCGACATTTTTCTGGGTTGCACTTAAGTAGACCAAGTCTGCCTAATCTAATAGTTTCAGTGTAATTGCTCCATACTGCACGGTACGTAATAACATACGTAATTTTGCTCTAACTTATCCACCTATATATTAACTTGTTCAGATTGAACAAGTTTGTGGGTTTCAGTACAGCAGGCCCTTTTTTTATTTTTTTTATATAATACACTTATATACAGAAAATGTTGAACCCCAGGGGTAAGGGTCGAGGGCGTGGGCGTGGGCATTCAATTACTGCAGGGGGCAGAGGCCGTGGTCCTGGGCAGGGTGAGACAGTACCTGCTGATGAGGGAGCAGGGGAACGCCGCAGAGCTACACTCCCTAGCTTCATGTCTCAACTTACAGGGACACGTGGTAGAGGACTGTTGAAACCACAACAGTGCGAACAGGTGATGTCGTGGATTGTGGACAATGCTTCAAGTAATTTGTCCACCAGTCAGTCTTCCACGCAGTCCACCCACGTTACCCAAGGGAGCACTCCTCTGGCTCCTCAACCTCAACCTACTTCCCCCCAGTCTGCCCCCTCCCAGGAAAATTTGGAATGCGATCCGGCATACTCTGAGGAACTGTTTTCTGGACCCTTCCCAGAGTCACAAACCACTTCTCAGGTTGCTGCTGACCTCTTTCCAGATGCCCACGTTTTCCAACTGTCGCAGTCTGTGGGTGATGATGATGACATTGTTGGCTTAGTGGAAGAAGTGTGTAAAGAGGTGTCGGACGATGAGGAGACACGGTTGTCAGACAGTGGTGAAGTTGTTGTCAGGGCAGGAAGTCCGAGGGTGGAGCAGACTGAGGAATCAGAGGATGACGAGGTGACTGACCCAAGCTGGGTTGATAAGCCGAGTGAAGACAGTGCTTCTGAGGAGGAGGCGAGTGCTGCACCAGAACAGGTTGGAAGAGGCAGTGGTGTGGCCAGAGGGAGAAGCAGGACCAGAGCTGGTGCATCAGCAGCAACTGTTTCACTTAGTGAAGCTCCCGTGGCGAGGTCTAGATGTTCGCAAGTCATGTAGGTTCTTTAAAAAATTGAGGATGACCGACGGACTGTGGTGTGCAACCTGTGCCACACCAGGATCAGCAGGGGTGCCACCACTACTAGCCTAACCACCACCAGCATGCGCAGGCATATGAGTGCTAAACACCCCACTCAATGGAACCAAGGCCGTTCACCACCTCCTGCGGGTCACACCACTGCTCCTTCCCCTGTGTCATTCGCTGCCTCTGCTAGTCAACCCCCTGCACAGGACCCTGGCATGAGCGCCTCCCGCCGGAAAACCACACCTTCGCCTCCACGATCCTCCACAGCGTCCACCAATGTGTCCCTGCACAGCGTTCAGCTGTCTTTACAGCAGACGCTGGAGCGCAAGAGGAAATACAGTTCCACCCACCCAGATGCCCAAGCCCTCAACATCCACATCTCCAAATTGCTGAACCTGGAGATGCTGCCCTATAGGCTGGTAGAGACCGAGGCCTTTCGCAACCTCATGGCATTGGCTGCCCCTCGGTCCCCAGCCACCACTATTTTTCCCGATGTGCTGTCCCAGCCCTACACCACCACGTGTCACAGAACATCATCCGTGCCCTGACCAACGCTTTTTCTGAGAAGGTCCACCTAACCACGGACATGTGGACAAGTGCTGCCGGGCAGGGACACTATATATCACTGACGGCACATTGGGTTAACTTGGTGGAGGCTGGGACCGAGTCTCACCCTGGGGCCGCTCATGTACTGCCCACACCGAGGATTGCGGGGCCTACCTCGGTCACGGTCTCTCAGACGTACTATGCCTCCTCCTCCGACCCCTCCTCCTCCACCTCCTCCTCCGAATTACCATCCGTGGGCACGGCGCCTTCAGTCGGTAGCTCTAGGTGCAGCAGCAGTGCTGTGGGTAAGCGCCAGCAGGCGGTGCTCAAACTGCTGAGCTTAGGTGACAAAAGGCACACAGCCCAAGAGCTGTTACAGGGCATCACGGCGCAGACCAATCTGTGGCTGGCACCGCTGAACCTCAAGCCAGGCATGGTTGTGTGTGACAACGGGCGTAACCTGGTGGCGGCTCTGCAACTCGGCAGACTCACACATGTGCCATGCCTGGCCCACGTGTTCAATCTCATAATTCAGCGGTTCCTCAAGACATACCCCAATCTGTCTGATTTGCTCACCAAGGTGCGCCGCATCTGTGCGCATTTCCACAAGCTGACCACAGATGCTGCCACTCTCAGGGCAGCGCAGCGCCGCCTTCAACTGCCCGCTCACCGACTGTTGTGCAACGTGTCCACAAGATGGAATTCAACATTAAACATGTTATCCAGAGTTTACCAGCAGCGCAGAGCGATTGTAGACTGCCAGATGTCAACTTCCACCAGAACTGGTAGTCAGGTCAGTCAGATTCCTCAAGTCTACAATGAGGAGTGGACGTGGATGTCTGATATCTGCCAGGTGTTGAGCAACTTTGAGGAGTCAACACAGATGGTCAGCGGCGATGCTGCCATTATCAGCCTCACCATCCCGCTGCTTTGCCTGTTGAAAAACTCACTGCTCAGCATGAAGTCGGATGCTTTGCGCTTGTCACAAGAGACGATGGAGGAAGATACGTCGCTTGATAGCCAGAGCACCCTCCAGTCTGTTTCTCAACACGTATCGGAGGAGGGGGATGAGGATGAGGAGGAAGAGGAGGAGAATGTCTGCGAGACAGAAGAGGGTACCAGTGCTCAGTCCTTCTTAACTCTTGAGCGTGTATGGGCTGAAGAGGAGGAGGAGGAGGAAATGGAGAGTCAGGCCAGTGAGGAGAGGGAATTCTTGCGTGTTGGGACTCTGGCGCACATGGCAGACTTCATGTTAGGCTGCCTATCCCGTGACCCTCGTGTTAGAAGCATTTTTTCAAACACCGATTACTGGGTGTTCACTCTCCTGGACCCACGGTACAAGCAGAACCTTTCCACTCTCATCCCTGCAGAGGAAAGGAGTATGAGAGTGAATAGATATCAACAGGCCCTGGTGCACAAGCTGAAACAATCCTTCCCATCTGACGCCGCTAGCGGCAGAAGGCATGGTTCTGTGGGCAAAGTAGCGGGGGAGAGGAGGCGAGCAGGCAGCTTGTCCAGCACTGGCAGGGGAACGCTCTCCAAGGCCTTTGCCAGTTTTATGTCACCCCAGCAAGACACTGTCCCCTGTCCCCAGTCTAGGCAGAGTAGGGGGGAGCTGTACAGAAAGATGGTGAGGGAGTACCTAGCTGACCATACCAACGTCCGGACCGATCACTCTGCTCCATACAACTACTGGGTTTCAAAGCTGGACACATGGCCTGAACTGGCGCTGTACGCCTTGGAGGTGCTGGCCTGCCCTGCCGCTAGCGTGTTGTCAGAGCGGGTATTCAGTGCAGCTGGTGGCGTCATCACTGATAAGCGTACACGCCTGTCAACTGACAGCGCTGACAGGCTGACGCTTATTAAAATGAACAAAGCCTGGATTTCACCGGAATTCAAATCTCCTCCGGGGGAAAGCAGCTAAAGATTAACATTACTTATGTATCCGATTCCTCTTCTCTACTCCTCCTACTCCTCCTTGTCGTCTCTCCAAACAATTTTTCCGGAAGTCCACCTACAGGCCCTCTCTCTAAACAATTTTTCCGGAGGTCCACCTACAGGCCCTCTCTCTAAACAATTTTTCCGGAGGGCCCCCTACAGGCCCTCTCTCCAAACAATTTTTCCGGAAGTCCACCTACAGGCCCTCTCTCTAAACAATTTTTCCGGAGGTCCACCTACAGGCCATCTCTCTAAACAATTTTTCCAGAGGGCCCCCTACAGGCCCTCTCTCCAAACAATTTTTCTGGAGGTCCACCTACAGGCCCTCTCTCTAAACAATTTTTCCGGAGGGCCCTCTACAGGCCCTCTCTCCAAACAATTTTTCTGGAGGTCCACCTACAGGCCCTCTCTCTAAACAATTTTTCCAGAGGGCCCCCTACAGGCCCTCTCTCCAAACAATTTTTCCGGAGGTCCACCTACAGGCCCTCTCTCTAAACAATTTTTCTGGAGGGCCACCTACAGGCCCTCTCTCCAAACAATTTTTCCGCAGTGTCAACTACAGACAGTCCAAAACAATTTTTCAGGAGGCGCAAGTACCGACAGTTAAGAAAAATTTTTTTACTGAGGGTCGACTTTATGTACTCTGAAAAGAAAAAAAATTTTGGAGGCTCAACAAAAGCCATTTCACTGCATTCTCAGTCGGACAAAGTCATTGGTGGTGTAACCGCCATGCTGTGTCAGGCTAAATTTTTGGGTGCTTCAACAGCTACCGCATACTAACTCAGTCACTCTGTTGTCACCGCCGCCATACAGGGCCATGAAAAATGTTTATGTGGTTCGCCTGCTCCCGCAGTGTCACTCACTCTGTTGTCACCGCCACGCTGCCGTCAGGCTAAATTTTTGGGTGGCTCACCTGCTACCTCATCTAACTGATACTACCAACTTAAATGCACCACACCTGTAACTTCCTACCATAACGGAATCACTCTCAAAATATAAATAATCAACAAAATAACCGCAGAGTATATTATGATTCCTATCAAAATCCCAAAATTTATTAACACGATTCAATAACACAAATACAAGTTAAAAAGATCTCATTATACCATGACATAAATAGTAGTGAGCCGTACGCCAATGGTCACTATAAAGGATCAATAAATACAATTACTACATGGAATAGTCCTCACATCACATTTTGTTTTTCGAGTCTCGTGCTCTGAAGTACTGTTTAGCTATATCCATTTCAATTTATCGGAGCGGAGCTGCACTAAACAGGGTATACGGCCGCAACACCCATGCCAAGATGCCTACATTTACCACCTTCCCAAATCCTCAACTATCGATCTAAAAATGCCCCGATGCTACATGAAGTTTAACATAACATACCGAATAGTGATCTATGGCGTGCCTTCTCGACGCGCGTTTCGCGTTCCCGCTTCCTCAGGAGAAGTGGTGCTGGGGATATCTGAACAGCTATTTACAGAACTTCCAACCAATGGGAAGCCCAGATGGGAACCACGTGATTTCTACCACCCGACGTCCAGACGTATTGCGCTTGGTCACATGTCCGGAATACACGCATTGGAAGCTTGCATCCATCGCCCGGGACCCGCGTCAGAGAGGGCATCAACTCCCAGACTAAGTCCGGGCAGACTGACGTCACCAAACACAGCATCCCCTTGGCAACCGAAGCAAGCGTCCCGGATCCCGCATGCAACCAAGCGCCGCTGAACCTCGGAGAGGACCTTCCATCAAATCCACCCAATCCTAATTTATCCTCAATGTACATATGAATTTATATCGTTGGATATTCTTACTATACTAACTCCCACTATTATTCCTATATTATGCCCAACAATACTTAACGCCATTGTGCTAAAGTGAACTAGTGCATATATATTATAATTTCATTAATTACAGCAATAAAATCCATAGATAAAGTGCATTAATTCATATAATATATTAACTAATGTTGAGTATGATTATAATATTAAAAATAATTAAATAAATAAATGTGCAAATAATTCATATATTATACTAACTAATAAATCAATAAAGTGAAAATACATGATTCAATAATAAATCTCTCAAATTGAAAAAATCTATTAAATATGTGCAAAAATAACCGCAATACGTGATATACCCGTTCACAATTCAGTACCAACACAATCAACTCAATACTTTGAGTCAAAATATTCATTAAAGTGCAAACTGTGCATCTATTAGCAGTGAATATTCAGATATATTAATAATCATCACTCTTTCCATTTTTTTCTTTCTTTTCTTTTTTGTATTCTTTTTCTTCCTCGTAGTTTCCTCCATCTTCCCCTTGGTATTAATAGCAGCTGTATCAGTATCATACTTAATATTCATGTCTAAAGATAAACACACACAGATATACAGTTAAAATCAGTTAAAAAACATCAATCCCCATCCCTTTAAGATACTACATTATAAGAATGCACTATATCCCATATTTTCATTTAAACCTAAAGGGGCCATAGTGCCCAATTGAAAAATCCATCTAGATTCTATTTGGGCTAATTTCTTTCCCCTATCTCCTCCTCTTATTCCCAATTGTACTAGATCTATCCCCTTGAATCTTAAACCTGCTGGATTACAATTATGATAAACATAGTAACATAGTAACATAGTTTGTAAGGCCGAAAAAAGACATCTGTCCATCCAGTTCAGCCTGTTTTCCTACAAGTTGATCCAGGGGAAGGCAAAAAAAACCCTGTGAGGTAGAAGCCAATTTTCCTCACTTTAGGGGGAAAAATTCCTTCCCGACTCCAGTCAGGCAATCAGAATAACTCCCTGGATCAACGACCCATCTCTAGTAACTATAACCTGTAATATTATTACCCTCCAGAAATACATCCAGGCCCTTCTTGAACTCTCTTAGTGAACTTACCATCACCACCTCCTCAGGCAGAGAGTTCCATAGTCTCACTGCTCTTACCGTAAAGAATCCTCTTCTATGTTTATGTACAAACCTTCTTTCCTCCAGACGCAGAGGATGTCCCCTCGTCACAGTCACAGTCCTCGGGATAAATAGATGATGGGAGAGATCTCTGTACTGACCTCTGATATATTTATACATAGTTATTAGATCTCCCCTCAGTCGTCTTTTTTCTAAAGTGAATAACCCTAATTTTGATAATCTTTCTGGGTACTGTAGTCCACCCATTCCAGTTATTACTTTAGTTGCCCTCCTCTGAACCCTCTCCAGCTCTGCTATGTCTGCCTTGTTCACAGGAGCCCAGAACTGTACACAGTACTCCATATGTGGTCTGACTAGTGATTTGTAAAGTGGCAGGACTATGTTCTCATCACGGGCATCTATGCCTCTTTTGATGCAACCCATTATCTTATTGGCCTTGGTAGCAGCTGTCTGACACTGGTTTCTGCAGCTTAGTTTGCTGTTCACTAAAATTCCTAGGTCCTTTTCCATGTCAGAGTTACCCAGTGCTTTACCATTTAGTATGTACTGGTGATTTGCATTATTCCTTCCCATATGCATAACCTTACATTTGTCAGTGTTAAACCTCATCTGCCACTTTTCTGCCCAAGCCTCCAGTCTATCCAGATCCTGCTGTAGCAGTGCACTGTCCTCCTCTGTGTTTAATTACTTTACACAGTTTAGTGTCATCTGCAAAAATTGATATTTTACTGTGCAAGCTTTCTACAAGATCATAATAAATATATTGAAGAGAATAGGACCCAATACAGACCCCTGTGGTACCCCACTAGTGACAGTGACCCAATCTGAGTATGTACCGTTAATAACCACCCTCTGTTTTCTATCACTAAGCCAGTTACTTACCCACATACAGACATTTTCTCCCAGGCCAAGCATTCTCATTTTGTATACTAACCTTTTATGTGGTACCGTGTCAAACGCTTTGGAGAAGTCCAAATATACGACATCCATTGAGTCGCCGCGGTCAAGTCTAGAACTTACCTCCTCATAGAAACTGATTAAATTGGTTTGACATGACCGATCCCTCATGAAGCCATGCTGATATGGAGTTATTTGCTTATTTTCATTGAGGTACTCCAAGATAGCATCTCTCAGAAAACCTTCAAACAGTTTACCCACAACAGAAGTTAAACTTACCGGTCTATAGTTTCCAGGCTCTGTTTTTGGACCCTTTTTGAATATTGGCACCACATTTGCTATGTGCCAATCCTGTGGAACACTCCCCGTCAGTATAGAGTCCTTAAATATCAGAAATAAGGGTCTGTCGATTATATTACTTAATTCTCTTAGGATACGGGGGTGTATGCCATCCGGTCCTGGTGATTTGTCTATTTTAATATTTTTAAGATGTTGCTGCACCTCTTCCTGGGTCAGAGAGGACACTTTTAAAGGGGAACTTACTTTTATACTCTGCATTTCATCTGACATTTTATTTTCCTCAGTGAATACAGTGGAGAGGAAAATAAAATGTCAGATGAAATGCAGAGTATAAAAGTAAATTCCCCTTTAAAAGTGTCCTCTCTGACCCAGGAAGAGGTGCAGCAACGTCTTAAAAATATTAAAATAGACAAATCACCAGGACCGGAAAGCTTGAAGTGTCTGGGAATGGTCTTTAGATCTCTTACCTCCAGCTCTTCCTTCGCCTTTTTGATGTCCCTTATATGTTCCCTGATTCTTTTTTTAAACTATCTAGTTGTAAGGCCCACATATTGTTTTCCGCACGGACAGGTGGCTTGATAAATGACACCAGTGGTTGTACAGGAGATATAGTGCCTTATTTCATACGTTCTCTCTCCACTCATATTACAGAAATCCTTTGCTCTATCCACATTTTTACATGCAACGCATGCTCCACATGGGTACGATCCCGTTCTTCTTCCACTCCTCATTGACCTCTGGAATATAGTGACTATGCACCAACATATCCTTCAAATTTTTGGACTGCCTTGCTGTCACTAGGGGTCGCTCCGTAATACATTTTCTCAATATCGGATCTGTTTTCAACACTTCCCAATGTTTGTATAGAATGTTCCTTATATCCTTCCACTGTTTGTTATATGTCGAGATGAATCACACCTTATTTTCATTTTGATTCGCTGTCATTTTATTTGGGCATAGTAATTTCTCTCGATCTTTGCCCGCTGCTTTTTTAAAACCCTTTTTCACCTGTCTTTTACTATATCCTCTTTCCAGGAACCGCCTTTTTAAATCCATTGCCTGTCTCTTATATGTCTCTTCATCCGAATAAATCCGTTTGAGCCGCAAAAACTGGCCTGTGGGAATACCGTCAGTCGTAGTTTTAGGGTGGGCCGAGCTAGCATGTAAAAGTGCATTTACTGCTGTCTCTTTTCTATATACATCCGTTTCTACTTTCCCTGTAGCTCCTACTTTTACCTTTATATCCAAAAAATCAACTTCTCTACCCGCTTTATATGTCAATTTGATATTCCACTGGTTCTCATTCAAAGTTTTCATAAACTCTTTCAATTCTATCTCAGACCCTTCCCATAAGAACAGCAAGTCGTCGATATACCTCATCCAGTTATGTGCCTTTTGAATACCCTGTATGTTATCCTCCTGGAAGATATATCGCTCCCATGCCCCCAAAAATAGGTTGGCATATGAGGGGGCACACGTCGCCCCCATTGCTACTCCTTGAGTTTGCAAATAGAATTTGTTCTTAAAGACAAAGAAATTATGTCCCAGGACAAATTCAAGCAATTCCAGGATTAGATTATTAAAGGGTGTAGAATAGTTATTGCTCCTCAGAAAACTCCTTACCGCTGCCAGGCCATCTTCGTGTCTTATGCTGGTATATAAGGATTCAATATCTGCGGTGACGATCATCATTTCATGTCCAACATGGATATCTCCCAATCTGTTGAGAGCCGCGGTGGTATCCTGTATAAAAGAGGGTAAGCCTATCACCAACTGCTTAAGATGAAAATCTATAAAGCGACATATGTTCTCACAGAGGCTTCCATTACCTGCCACTATAGGTCTTCCCGGTGGGTCCCGATAAATTGAATTGGATATAGCTAAACAGTACTTCAGAGCATGAGACTCGAAAAAAAAAATGTGATGTGAGGACTATTCCATGTAGTAATTGTATTTATTGATCCTTTATAGTGACCATTGGCATACGGCTCACTACTATTTATGTCATGGTATAATGAAATCTTTTTAACTTGTATTTGTGTTATTGAATCATGTTAATAAATTTTGGAATTTTGATAGGAATCATAATATACTCTGCGGTTATTTTGTTGATTACTCATCTAACTGATGCCTGCATCGTGTGGCTGGGGATAGGAGAGCAGTGCCAGCATGGGCATGGGTGATGGACCTTCGTTGCACCTAGTTGGGTGCTTCCCTAACATGTGATGGGCATGTGCCTCGCCTTTCTTGGTCTGGGTGAGCACAATTGCCATGAGGGTAACCACCAGGCTGTTGCAGGAGAATTTGGGTTAATGGTGGGATTAGGCAGCCTCAGAGGCATCCATGCATGCTGCCCCTGCTGTTTCCTGTCCATTTCCATGGTGTTTCCATCATTTTCTGAGGTTTCCAGGTTTTCACCCAGCCTTCCCTAGGCAGAGCCTTGGTCCCCTGCAAAAATGCTCGAGTCTCCCATTGACTTCAATATTGTTCATTACTCGAAACGAGCACCCAAGCATCGGGAAAAGTTTGTCTCGAATAACGAGCACCCGAGCATTTTAGTGCTCGCTCATCTCTACAGTCTGACTACTCTAACTGTCAAGAATGCTTTCCGGTACTGATGTCTGAATTCACTCTCCTCTACATGTAATGAATGCCCCCATGTCTATTGTAAAGACTTTTTTCCAAGCTGAACATGCCCATTTTTTCAATCCTCTCTGGTAAGTCTGCCGTCTGTGCCTGTCTCCTCCTGGTGCTCCTGCCTGAAAAGATGTGTTTTTAAGGCACGTTTCAGGTGAAGAAGTTCTGAATTGACCTAATATTCCGGGGCAGAGTATTCCAGAGAGTAGGTGCAGCTTGAGAAAAGTCTTGAAGATGGGAGTGAGAGGTAGGAATTATGGAGGATGTTAATCTTAGGTCACTAACAGAACGGAGAGCACGAGTAGGGTGGTAGACGTGAATGAGGGAGGAGATGTATGGAGGTGCAGCACTGTCGAGAGCTGTGGGTGAGAAGTTTGAACTGTATTCTGTGAGGATGGGCAACCAGTGAAGTGACTGGCACAGGCTAGTAGCATCAGTGTAGCGAGTGGATAGATAGATGAGCCTGGCTGCAGCATTTAGGAGAGACTGAAGGGGGGAGAGTTTAGTGAGAGGGAGACCAATTAGTAATGAGTTGCAGTAGTCAAGACGAGAATGAATCAAGGCAACAAAGAGTTTTTGCCATTTCCACTGTAAGAAAAGGGCGCATTCTGGCGATATTCTTGAGGTGCAGACGACAAGAGAGTGTAAGTGATTGAATATCAGGAACAAAGTAAAGATCTTAGTCAAACGTGGCCCCAAGACAGCGGGCATGTTGCACAGGAGTTATGATAGTGCTGCAGACCGAAATTGAAATATCAAGTTTAGGTGGGTTAGTAGATGGGGGAAAGAAAAGAAGTTCAGTTTTTGAGAGGTTTAGTTTTAGATACAGATAGGACATGATGTTAGAGACAGCTGCCAGACAATTACTGGTGTTTTGGAGTAAAGCAGGGGTGATTTCAGTGGATGAAGTGAATAGTTGAGTGTTTTCAGCATAGAGATGGTACTGAAAACCAAATCTACTGATAGTTTGTCCAATAGGGGCTGTGTAGAGGAAGAAGAGTAGAGGACCTTGTACTGAGCCCTGAGGAATGCCAGCATCAAGAGGTAGAGGAGAAGAAGAAGAGCCAGTGAATGATACACTAAAGGAGCGGCCAGAGAGATAGGAAGAGAACCAAGAGAGAGCAGTGTCCTTAAGGCCAATTGAGTGAAGCATGGTCAGGAGTTTATGGTCTACAGTATCAAACGCTGCACAGAGATCAAGAAGAATCAGTAGAGAATAATCACCATTTCTTTTAGCTGTCAGGAGATCGTTAGACACTTTAGTAAAGGCAGTTTCTGTAGAGTGCAGAGGGTGAAAGGCAGATTGTAAGGGATCAAGAAGACAGTTTGCAGAGAGGTAACTTATTAAGCGAGAGTAGACAAGACGTTCAAGGAGTTTAGAGATGAAGGGGAGTTTAGAAACAGGTCTCTAGTTAGCAGCACAGGTCGGGTCAAGAGTAGTGATGAGCGAGCCGAAGCGGCAATATTCGGGATTCGCTCGAATATTGCCCGCTTCGGCTCGGCATCACGAGCCAGCGCGGACTCGTGATGATCCGTGCCGCCCGGGCCCCCCTTTAAAAAAGCATACTTACCTGTTCTGGCGGCGCCGCTGTCCTCAGGCTCCGCGCTCCACTATCTGGCCTGCCGGCGTGCACTATGACCTGACCTGTGTCAGGTCATAGTTGCACGCCGGCAGGGAAAGACAGTGGAGCGGGGAGGCCTGAGGACAGCGGCAGCCAGAACAGGTAAGTATGCTTTTTTTAAAGTGGCTGGGTGGGCTGATCTGAGGTCTGAGGGGGGCACTGGGGGCTGATTGAGGTCTGATGGGGGCACTGGGGGCTGATCTGAGGTCTGATGGGGCACTAGGGGCTGATCTGAGGTCTGATGGGGCACTAGGGGCTGATCTGAGGTCTAATGGGGGCACTGGGGGCTGATCTGAGGTCTGATGGGGGCACTAGGGCTGATCTGAGGTCTTATGGGGGCACTCTGGGGATCTGAGGTCTGAGGGGCACCTGGGGTCTGATCTGAGGTTGATGGGGCACTAGGGGTTATCTGAGGTCTGATGGGGGCACTGGGGGCTGATCTGAGGTCTAATGGGGGCACTGGGGGGCTGATCTGAGGTCTGATGGGGCACTAGGGGCTGATCTGAGGTCTGATGGGGGCACTGGGGGCTGATCTGAGGTCTAATGGGGGCACTGGGGGCTGATCTGAGGTCTGATGGGGGCACTGGGGGCTGATCTGAGGTCTAATGGGGGCCACTGGGGGCTGATCTGAGGGTCTAATGGGGGCACTGGGGGCTGATCTGAAGGTCTGATGGGGGCACTAGGGGCTGATCTGAGGTCTAATGGGGGCACTGGGGGCTGATCTGAGGTCTGAAGGGGGACACAAGATGTTGATCTGAGGTCTGATGGGGCACAAGACGCTGACCTGAGGTCTGATGGGGACACATTGTGTTGATCTGAGGTCTGATGGGGGCACAAGACGCTGATCTGAGGTCTGATGGGGGCACAAGACGCTGATCTGAGGTCTGATGTGGGCACAATGTGCTGAGGTTTATTATCCCTGTACAGTGACATCACTGTGTTTATTATCCCTGTACGGTGACATCTCTGTGTTTATTATCCCTGTACAGTGACATCACTGTGTTTATTATCCCTGTACGGTGATATCTCTGTGTATATTATCCCTGTACAGTGACATCGCTGTGTGTATTATCCCACTGCAGGAAGAGGTAAGTGGTCTGTGTTTGTGTGTTTGTTTTCTATTTTTCAGGGTCGTGAATGCAGAGGACTACGTCGGATTCGGTGGACTACGTCGGACCAGCTTTTTTTTTTTTTTTTTTTTTTAATAAAATGGTCAAACTGGTCTGGGGGAGTGTTTATTTCAATAAAATGTTTTATACTGGTGTGTGTGTATTTTTTTTTTACAATACTACAGTTTTAGTAATTACGGCTATCTACAGACGGCCCTGATTACTAATACTGGGCTTAGTGCTTGCCGGTATGACAGGCCAGCACTAACCCCAACATCTATTACCTCGGCACCCACCGCCACCAGGGGTGCCGGGTACCCGCAGGACCGGACCTTCTAAATTGAGGGTCTGGCTCTGGGGCGGCTGCAGGCTGGTACCATTAGGCTGGGAAGGGCCAATAACCGTGTCCCTTCCCACCCTGGTAGTGCCAGGCTGCAGCTGCTGGTTGTATCTGGCTGGTGAAGGAAAAAAGGGGGGGACCCCACGCCATTTTTTTACAAAAATAAATAATTTTAAAAAAAATGGCGTGGGGTCCCCCCCTTTTTTCCTTCACCAGCCAGATACAACCAGCAGCTGCAGCCTGGCACTACCAGGGTGGGAAGGGACACGGTTATTGGCCCTTCCCAGCCTAATGGTACCAGCCTGCAGCCGCCCCAGAGCCAGACCCTCAATTTAGAAGGTCCAGTCCTGCGGGTACCCGGCTCTTCCCGGCACCCCTGGTGGCGGTGGGTGCCGAGGTAATAGATGTTGGGGTTAGTGCTGGCCTGCCATACCGGCAAGCACTAAGCCCAGTATTAGTAATCAGGGCCGTCTGTAGATAGCCATAATTACTAAAACTGTAGTATTGTAAAAAAAAAAATACACACACACCAGTATAAAACATTTTATTGAAATAAACACTCCCCCAGACCTCTGTTTGACCATTTTATTAAAAAAAAAAAAAAAAAAAGCTGGTCCGACGTAGTCCACCGAATCCGACGTAGTCCTCTGCATTCACGACCCTGAAAAATAGAAAACAAACACACAAACACAGACCACTTACCTCTTCCTGCAGTGGGATAATACACACAGCGATGTCACTGTACAGGGATAATAAACACAGCGATGTCACTGTACAGAGATAATAAACACAGCGATGTCACAGTACAGGGATAATAAACAGTGATGTCACAGTACAGGGATAACAAACACAGTGATGTCACTGTACAGGGATAATAAACACAATGATGCGACTTGTTAAGAAAAAAAAGTTAGCCATTTTGCAATCTGTAAAGTTTACCCGAAAGGGGGGGGCCGCGAAATTTGCCTGTAGGGGGCCCCGAAATTCCTGATGGCAGCCCTGTTCCAGGGAGTACGTGTCCACATGCAATCTCCATCCTAAAAGTCATACTGAGGCTCACCACCATGCTTTACACTGCAATCTTATTGAAAGATAGACAATCAGGGGTTCACCGCCAGGTTGTCAGGCAGCATTTTTAAGTGGGTCACCATTACCATGTCCCTGAAAATTGCCTTGGGGTCATCCCCAGACTATTGGCCAGATTTAGAAAAAATGGTGCAATTAGGGAGCCTCAGAGGCATCCCTACATGCTGCCCCTGGTGTTTCCTATGCATTTCCAAGGTGTTTCCATCATTTTCTGAGGTTTTCACATGTTGGGGCAACTTTTAGGCCCCATTCACACGACCGTATGAATGGGGCCGTATCTATCCGCAAAATTGCGGATAGATACAGCCAGGGGCGTACATAGAAATCATTGGGCCCCATAGCAAGAATCTGAATGGGGCCCCTAACCCCACCCACTACCCCGGCCCATCCCACATGCTACCCTGGCTCCTCCCATGCCACGCCCCCATTTGTCAATAAAGAAATGTATACCTGAGCTACCGATTTTTTTATTTTTTAACTAAGACGTTATACTGAATGGGAGCAGCAACAAGGATAGATTATACTGTATATTATACAGCATGGTATATAGATTATACTGTATATTATACAGCATGGTGTACGGATTATACTGTATACTATACAGCATGGTGTAGGGATACTGTATACTATACAGCATGGTGTACGGATTATACTGTATACTATACAGCATGGTGTAGGGATTATACTGTATACTATACAGCATGGTGTACGGACTATACTGTATACTATACAGCATGGTGTACGGATTATACTGTATATTATACAGCATGGTGTACAGATTATACTGTATATTATACAGCATGGTGTACGGATTATACTGTATACTATACAGCATGGTGTACGGATTATACTGTGTATTATACAGCATGGTGTACGGACTATACTGTATACTATACAGCATGGTGTAGGGATTATACTGTATACTATACAGCATGGTGTACGGATTATACTGTATACTATACAGCATGGTGTAGGGATTATACTGTATACTATACAGCATGGTGTACGGATTATACTGTATACTATACAGTATGGTGTACGGATCATACTGTGTATTATACAGTATGGTGTATGAATCATACTGTACATTGTATAGCATGGTACAGGGATTATAATATATACTGTACAACAAATGCATGGCGGTTACACCATGCAGGACAATATAACCCCTGCGCCACGCTGTACAATATACAGTACGTACAGTGTATGCATATACCCACACACACATACATACATACATACACACACATATACATACACACACATATATACATACACACATACTACACACACACATACATACATACACACACATATACATACACACATACTACACACACACATACATATACACACACATACATATACACACACATAAAACATAAAAACTTACTTGTCCTGACGCTGGAGGGGGCTGGGCCTTGGTCTTCTTTCTTCTTTGCCGCTGCTGCACAGGTCTTCCCTGTGCCGCGGCTCCTATGAAGAAGCTCTATAGTTGTCCGTGCATACGGACAACTATAGGCATTTTCAATGGGGCCTCCCGGCGGGTGTTCCTTGCGCACGGAACACCCGCCGGGCGGCCCCATTGAGAGTGCCTATAGTTGTCCGTACGCACGAACAACTATAGAGCTTCTTCATAGGAGCCGCGGCGTATCTATCCGCAATTTTGCGGATAGATACGGCCGAACCTTTGGCCCCTGCAAAATTATTCGGGTCTCCCATAGACTTTAATGGGATTCGGTATTCGGCCCGAATCCACGAATCCCGCGGTGGGATTCGGGCCGAATACCGAATCCCCGAATCTTTTAGGATTCGCTCATCTCTAGTCAAGAGATGTTTTTTAGTAGTGGGGTTATAACAGAGTGTTTGAAGGAGGAACCGAACCCGAGTTCGGTAAATGTTTTTTTACAGTAAAAATCAATTTCTGAAGTTATAACTCAAAGTCTCACGAGACTTCGCGAAGTAATAACTTCGGCTCATTGGAGCCAATACACTCTAATACTGTACGGAGCTCCCGCTCCTTACAGTATTAGAATTAAGTTTTTTGCAAATCGACTTCGGATATTTCATCCGAAGTCATTCGCTCATTCCTATTGATGACCTATCTTGAGTATAGATCAATAATATAGGAAAAACGGACAACCCCTTTAAAGTCAATGGAGGAAAAGTCACTTGTGACATGTCTGGATTTTTGAAACTGCCGCATCATGTCGCATTGCGACACCTTTCGCAAACACTATGTGAAATGTTGCTCTACTTTCTCGTCATGTGACATGTCGCTGTGAAGTCGAACCCTTTCTAATTATACTTTCCTGTGAAGATTACATGGTCTTATGCTTGATTAGATGCACCTATAGGCAATGAGAGTGCCTCATATAGCTTAACTCATAAAGGTTTTCTTGGAATGACCCTCTGCTTAGATACTAGCAAGTATAAATTAATAGCATAAAATAAGCTTAACTGACAAAGTACAATAAATTCTCTTTTAATCCATATCATAAGTGCACAGAAAACAAAATTAAATGATCTTATATTTGAGGTCATGACACTCCCTGACAGCTTTTACATCCTATTCTTGTAAACCCTCTCTGATATTAGCAGTTTTGCCAACTACATTAGTACATGACATTTCCAAGTATTCCATGTTGCTATGGTCTCCTCCATCACAATCCCCCCACCCCACACCAATAACTATAACCTGATGACCCCTCTTCTGTAGCACCTAAATGCATTGTTGATACTGTATGTGGCGTTCTTAATGTAAAAATAACAGTCTTTTTTTAAGCATTAACCTAAGAGCCACACATTCAGGTTTCTTGATGCAGTTTTGGAAGCCAAAACCAGGAATGAATCCAAAAAGAGGATTAGTAGTATCTGTCCCTTAAGATTTCTCTCCTTTATGATCCTCTCCTGATTTTGGCTTCCAAAACTGCATCAAGAAACCTGAACGTGTGGCCATACCCTCAAGTCTAAAGCTCATACTGTACTTAGTAAGGTTCCTTTCATACTCTCAGTTTCTGCTCCCCCTTTTCTGATGAGGTTTACATATGGTTTTGGCCATGCCAGTAGTGAAGTAACCTGCTTGTTAGGTTCACAGCTGCTGTGAATACCATGGCTCCAGCCAGAAAGGGCTTCTTTCTTGTTTAGCTCATAGCACTGAATGGACCTCTATCAGCAGAGCATGTCGTGGGAGTGTTTCATCTGGCGCACAACCAAACCCCTCCTATTTCTGAACTTTACATTTTTATCTTTCCTAGAAACTTGAACAAGATGGACAAGCACACATGTGGACATAGTGAATAAGTATCTATACATAGGCTTTCATATCTGTATGTCTACATTTGCATATATCAATGGGCACTGTATAATTGGAACCACTTTAGACTATATCATTGAATTACATTGCATTATTGGCCCTTTAGGCTGCCTGTACACATTAAGGTTTTACTCAGGTTTTCTGATGGTTTTCATTTTTTTTCTTAGTCCACTCTTGGTTTAGCTTCAAAGCTACATCAGACAACCTAATCAAACCCTGAACTGTATGGCCAGCCTTACAAATAGCAGCAATGTAATAGCTCTTCAGGACGAGAGAATATGGCATTCCTATAAATGTCAGGCAAAGACCACTACAGCAGAATACAGGTATCGTTTCCAGCAGCCTGTATTCTGTCAATGGACTGCCATTATGCTAATCGAAAGGTTTAGGGTAGGTCTAAACTAGAATGCCTAGATAATTAAAGGGTTTATCCAAGAACAAACAGACCTCCCAGAGTGGCCCACCCATAGTGGTGATCATACTTACCTGGTCCCCACCGCTGGGTTCGGTATCTGTTGCTCCCAGGCTGGCTCTTTCCATGGCTGGCTCTTTCCTTTCCATGCTGAAATCATCATCTGTCTGGGGGAAGGGGGGGGGGCACATGACTGCTGCAGCCAATCACAGGCCACAGTGACGACAACTGGTCGTACTCTAAGGCCACCTGCACACGTTGTGGAATATGTGCGGTTTTTCAGCGTGAATTCTCGTGCAGAAAAACCGCAGCATAGTACAATACCAACTTTAAGACAGAATTGTACGGCAGAATTGTAGCACAATTTTGGTGCATAATGGTGCCTCTTAGGCCACACCCTATTTCAAGTGATGCCACCCCCCTTTCTGTATGCCGCAACCCTTTTTTGGACTAGGAGTAGAAACTTAAAGGGGTTGTCCGAGTTATATTTATTGATGACCTATCCTCAGGATAGGTCATCAATATCAGATCGGCGGCGGTCCGACACCCCCACCGATCAGCCGTTTGAAGAGGAGGCACGCGCCGTACCAGCGCTGCCTCCTCTTTATTGTTTACCTGCTTGCTATAACATGAGTAGCGGTGAGCAGGTGTAATTACACCTAACCGTCCCATTCATTTCAATGGGCGGCTCGTTCCTATACAAGTCTATGGGATAGGTCATCATTAAATATAACTCGGACAACCCCTTTAATACCAAGAAATGACAAACTATGCCACTTTTTGGACATTTTACATAAAAGGGGTTATCTAACCCCTATAATGCCCCCCTAAATGACTGGGCTCCTCTACTTACCCCGCTCCCCGCAGTGGCGGCTGTGCGGGCATCAGAAGCGATCAGGTGCCGGGGAGCGGTGTAAGTATGACCAATATGAGGGACCCCTTTAAAATCTAGGTGCCCTCACATTAGTAAATGTGGGTCATTGTGTATATATATGAAAAGAAAAGGAAATGTGAATAAACCCATTTAAATGTAGTCACACTAATTTTTCAATTTAAAAAAAAATCCAAATTCATAATACAAAGGTGTGGATGAGCCCTTAAATATCTGACACAAAGTAAATCTCAGGATATGAACAGAGCTTCAGGTGACAGAATAATGTACCTTTGCCAAGTTTTTTGTGTCTCTAACTGTAAAGTATTGCATATATCTACGTCTACAAGTGCCCAAGTGTTGACATATGTGCCTCAACCCAGAAGTGACTAGGATAGGATGCACACAGTGTATGGAGGGATCATCCAAACCCCACTGCGCATAAAGAGGCAATGACTAAAAATACATCTGATAAGTGCAGAGTAAACAGAACTCAGGTTTCACTAACCACTCCAGTACGAATGCTGTGCGGAGATGACTCCAACACTGCAGTCTAAAAATGAATCTGACACCTTCACAAGCTCTAATGACTAAGCCAATTCCACTGGACCTAAGAGTGGACTGCATGGAAATAGAGACCCGCGGGACTTATCATTCCTATTGTAAAGCATCCAGTCTGGAGAACACTGTTCATCCATTTTCAAGCATTATTAACCTCTTCAATCCAGGAGAATTTTTCATTTTTGCGTTTTCATTTTTTTTTACCCCTGGCTTCCCCGCAGCCATAACTTTTTTATTTTTTATTCACATAGCCGTAGGGCTTGATTTTTGCAGGGCAAGTTGTACTTTTTAATGGGGCCATTTACTTTTGCATACAATGTAGCAGGAAGCTGGAAAAAAATTCAAAATGGGGTGGAATTGGAAAAAATGCAATTCAGCCACAGTTTTACGAGTTGTGTATTTAAGGCGTTCTCTGGACAGTAAAACTGACCTGTTCCCTTCTTTCTCCAGGTAATACCACATTTGTATAGTTTTTCTTATACTTTAGTAAAAACTTTGCATCATCATATTCTAAGCGCCCATAACTTTTCTATTTTTATATCTATGGAGCCAAGTGGGAGCTCAGTTATTGCAGGTCAATCCCTACTTTTCAAGACTGATCACTATTAATCCAATTTTTTTCAGGGGGAAGTGAACTTCCGAAAGAACTGTGAATCGCCCATGTTTTTTTTTTCATCACGCCGTTCGCACACTCCTTGAAACGGGTTTCCAGTCGAAAACTTTTTTTTAGGATGTTTTAAAAACATACCCTACACACCCTCACCAATGCACAATGGTCTCTGCTTCCTGGTCCCAGGAACTGTGCCCATGTCATCCACAGTGGACGCTGGCAGTAATCGCGGGGATACCAATAGCTACTATGGTAGCTAGGCGGCCTAACAATTGCCACCATACTGCCATCTTAATAGTCCTTTTAGGCACTCCAAGAGGCTTAAAAGAGTTTTCTGAGATTTTTGAACTGTTGATATTGATATTGATATGCACTCTTTCCTCCGGATAAGTGATGGCTGGGCGGATCTGTGCTGAAGGCGGGGTGGAGAATCGGCAGCCGCCTCACGGCCGCGCTAGTGCCGGGAGCATCGCCACAGAAAAAGGTGGTGCGCACGTCTTTGTCTTTCTGTGTTTCAATCTAGCAGACCAGCTCTCTTAAGCAACCTAGGGCTCCTGATGACAGTGATAATAATTCAGAAATGCGTTGAGCAAGGGTTTAGCAGGGTGTTAGTGCTTAAAGGGGTTCTCCGGGAATTAAGAAAATGAAAATACTTAAATATTACTTCATTATAAATATATTCCCAAATATCTTTCATTAGTTATAATGGCTTGTTTTGTCTAGGGAGCAATCATTAGGAGAAACAAAATGGCCACTGTCCTATTAGTGCACAGAAAACATGTCCTAAGCACACAGCAGGACAAGTTACTTTACAACATTGAGCTACAGAGCTGCCTCATCCACCTCTACTCTACGTGTCAGGGATTATGATCCCGAATACAGATGATAAGATTTTTAGCTGAATCTCTGTAGGAATAGAGTTCATGAGAAGATGTGGCTAATAAGCAGCAGCACTAGTATGCAGTCTCCATTACCACAGTCTGTTCTCTCTGTACTTCATGTCTCCTCATGAATTCCATTGCCACAAAGATTCAGCTAAATATCATATTAAAATGTAGTCAGGATCATAATACCTAACAGTCAGAGCAGAGAGGAGGATGAGGCAGCTCTTTACCTCAGTGTTGTGAAGTAACTTGTCCTGCTGTATGATTAGGACAGGTTTTGTTTATACTAACAGGACAGCGGCCATTTTGTTTCTCCTAATGATTGCTCCCTAGAGAAAACAAGCCATTATAACTAATGAAAGGTATTTGGAAATATATTTACAATAAAGTAATATTTGCATATTTTCATTTTCTTAATTTCTGGAGAACCCCTTTAAGTATAGCTAGATACATTTGACTATTATCCACACGGGGCACATGTTACAATGTTGCCTCTGGGCTCATGTTAGAGAGCGTTCCTGTGTCTCTGTTTCACCCCTGTGAGCAAACTGAGACATAGTGCTTCTTTGTAACGATACTGAAGATTAAAGCAGTGTCAATCCAGTTAAGTACCAGTGCCAGTGTGCCTTGGACAGGAATTGTATTGGACCAATCAGACGTGGTGGTCCATTTAAATTTAAATCCTTGCCCTAGTTGCATACTAACTAGCTCTACCTGGCATAGCCCCCACGTACCACAAATAGGAGACGCCATTAGGTACATGTGGGATAGGGGCCACAGGCAGGCATATTTGTGTGCTTTTGAGGGAATTTAAGTATTGAACGTTTTTATTCACATTCAATAGGGGTACCTTCCACCCGTTTTTCATTTGGATGATTTAATAAAACTTTGTTGTTTTGTTTTTAGCGTCCCTAATCTCTGTGAACTTTATTTTTAATTGTACAAAAATAATAACACATAAAAAATATATTATTGTGCAAAAATAATAACACAAAAAAGATATTATTTTGCAAAAATAACACAAAAAATGTATCGCATAGAAATAAATGTATGTTTGGTATCTCCATAATCATATTTATGTAGAGAATAGAGATGAGCGAGTAGTGTTCGATCGAGCTGGTATTCGATCGAATACTACGATATTCGGCGTGCTCGATTTCTTTCGAGTATAACGGCGATGGCGCACTTAGAATTCGTTTCCCCTCCCACCTTCCCTGGCGCTCTTTTTCCACCAATCACCATGCAGGGGGGGTATGACAGGCACGCTGAGCACGCTGGCAGCGCGAAAACAGCGTCTACATGCATTGGCTGGAAAAACCATGTGACCTCGAATATTAAAAACTCAGCTCTTCCGGCTCGTACGCATATGCTGCGTGAACTTAGTCAGGGACAGAGGCTGGAGAAGGGAGAGACAGATTTTAGCTGTTGGACAGGCAGGAGCGTGATTAAAAGCCCTTATCAGGGCTACTACAGTGGACTTCAGTGATAGCTTACTACAATATAGACTTTACAGAGAACGGCTGCTGTATTCAGGGATAGCTGCTGGAGTAGGGACAGAGAGAGGCATTAGTGGTGTATTAGGTGCTCTGCTACATACCAAACTATATTTGGCACTACTGCTGTGTACCTTGAAAAATACAATATATAGGCCTTATAACTGGCAACTGTACTGTGCGTTCTCTTGCAAAGTAATTTCTCATAACTGGTGTTCATACACACCGTCTGATCACTTAATACACTGCTGTGTACCTTGAAAAATACAATATATAGGCCTTATAACTGGCAACTGTACTGTGCGTTCTCTTGCAAAGTAATTTCTCATAACTGGTGTTCATACACACCGTCTGATCACTTAATACACGGCTGTGTACCTTGAAAAATACAATATATAGGCCTTATAACTGGCAACTGTACTGTGCGTTCTCTTGCAAAGTAATTTCTCATAACTGGTGTTCATACACACCGTCTGATCACTTAATACACTGCTGTGTACCTTGAAAAATACAATATATAGGCCTTAACTGGCAACTGTACTGTGCGTTCTCTTGCAAAGTAATTTCTCATAACTGGTGTTCATACACACCGTCTGATCACTTAATACACGGCTGTGTACCTTGAAAAATACAATATATAGGCCTTATAACTGGCAACTGTACTGTGCGTTCTCTTGCAAAGTAATTTCTCATAACTGGTGTTCATACACACCGTCTGATCACTTAATACACTGCTGTGTACCTTGAAAAATACAATATATAGGCCTTAACTGGCAACTGTACTGTGCGTTCTCTTGCAAAGTAATTTCTCATAACTGGTGTTCATACACACCGTCTGATCACTTAATACACGGCTGTGTACCTTGAAAAATACAATATATAGGCCTTATAACTGGCAACTGTACTGTGCGTTCTCTTGCAAAGTAATTTCTCATAACTGGTGTTCATACACACCGTCTGATCACTTAATACACTGCTGTGTACCTTGAAAAATACAATATATAGGCCTTAACTGGCAACTGTACTGTGCGTTCTCTTGCAAAGTAATTTCTCATAACTGGTGTTCATACACACCGTCTGATCACTTAATACACTGCTGTGTACCTTGAAAAATACAATATATAGGCCTTAACTGGCAACTGTACTGTGCGTTCTCTTGCAAAGTAATTTCTCATAACTGGTGTTCATACACACCGTCTGATCACTTAATACACTGCTGTGTACCTTGAAAAATACAATATATAGGCCTTAACTGGCAACTGTACTGTGCGTTCTCTTGCAAAGTAATTTCTCATAACTGGTGTTCATACACACCGTCTGATCACTTAATACACGGCTGTGTACCTTGAAAAATACAATATATAGGCCTTATAACTGGCAACTGTACTGTGCGTTCTCTTGCAAAGTAATTTCTCATAACTGGTGTTCATACACACCGTCTGATCACTTAATACACTGCTGTGTACCTTGAAAAATACAATATATAGGCCTTAACTGGCAACTGTACTGTGCGTTCTCTTGCAAAGTAATTTCTCATAACTGGTGTTCATACACACCGTCTGATCACTTAATACACGGCTGTGTACCTTGAAAAATACAATATATAGGCCTTATAACTGGCAACTGTACTGTGCGTTCTCTTGCAAAGTAATTTCTCATAACTGGTGTTCATACACACCGTCTGATCACTTAATACACGGCTGTGTACCTTGAAAAATACAATATATAGGCCTTATAACTGGCAACTGTACTGTGCGTTCTCTTGCAAAGTAATTTCTCATAACTGGTGTTCATACACACCGTCTGATCACTTAATACACTGCTGTGTACCTTGAAAAATACAATATATAGGCCTTAACTGGCAACTGTACTGTGCGTTCTCTTGCAAAGTAATTTCTCATAACTGGTGTTCATACACACCGTCTGATCACTTAATACACGGCTGTGTACCTTGAAAAATACAATATATAGGCCTTATAACTGGCAACTGTACTGTGCGTTCTCTTGCAAAGTAATTTCTCATAACTGGTGTTCATACACACCGTCTGATCACTTAATACACGGCTGTGTACCTTGAAAAATACAATATATAGGCCTTAAACTGGCAACTGTACTGTGCGTTCTCTTGCAAAGTAATTTCTCATAACTGGTGTTCATACACACCGTCTGATCACTTAATACACTGCTGTGTACCTTGAAAAATACAATATATAGGCCTTAAACTGGCAACTGTACTGTGCGTTCTCTTGCAAAGTAATTTCTCATAACTGGTGTTCATACACACCGTCTGATCACTTAATACACGGCTGTGTACCTTGAAAAATACAATATATAGGCCTTATAACTGGCAACTGTACTGTGCGTTCTCTTGCAAAGTAATTTCTCATAACTGGTGTTTCATACACACCGTCTGATCACTTAATACACTGCTGTGTACCTTGAAAAATACAATATATAGGCCTTAACTGGCAACTGTACTGTGCGTTCTCTTGCAAAGTAATTTCTCATAACTGGTGTTCATACACACCGTCTGATCACTTAATACACTGCTGTGTACCTTGAAAAATACAATATATAGGCCTATAACTGGCAACTGTACTGTGCGTTCTCTTGCAAAGTAATTTCTCATAACTGGTGTTCATACACACCGTCTGATCACTTAATACACTGCTGTGTACCTTGAAAAATACAATATATAGGCCTTATAACTGGCAACTGTACTGTGCGTTCTCTTGCAAAGTAATTTCTCATAACTGGTGTTCATACACACCGTCTGATCACTTAATACACTGCTGTGTACCTTGAAAAAATACAATATATAGGCCTTAACTGGCAACTGTACTGTGCGTTCTCTTGCAAAGTAATTTCTCATAACTGGTGTTCATACACACCGTCTGATCACTTAATACACGGCTGTGTACCTTGAAAAATACAATATATAGGCCTTATAACTGGCAACTGTACTGTGCGTTCTCTTGCAAAGTAATTTCTCATAACTGGTGTTCATACACACCGTCTGATCACTTAATACACGGCCTGTGTACCTTGAAAAATACAATATATAGGCCTTATAACTGGCAACTGTACTGGTGCGTTCTCTTGCAAAGTAATTTCTCATAACTGGTGTTCATACACACCGTCTGATCACTTAATACACTGCTGTGTACCTTGAAAATACAATATATAGGCCTTAACTGGCAACTGTAACTTGTGCTTCTCTTGCAAAGTAATTTCTCATAACTGGTGTTCATACACACCGTCTGCATCACTTAATACACGGCTGTGTACCTTGAAAAATACAATATATAGGCCTTATAACTTGGCAACTGTACTGTGCGTTCTCTTGCAAAGTAATTTCTCATAACTGGTGTTCATACACACCGTCTGATCACTTAATACACTGCTGTTGTACCTTGAAAAATACAATATATAGGCCTTAACTGGCAACTGTACTGTGCGTTTCTCTTGCAAAAGTAATTTTCTCATAACTGGTGTTCATACACACCGTCTGAATCACTTAATACACGGCTGTGTACCTTGAAAAATACAATATATAGGCCTTATAACTGGCAACTGTACTGTGCGTTCTCTTGCAAAGTAATTTCTCATAACTGGTGTTCATACACACCGTC
Organism: Rhinella marina; assembly: GCA_900303285.1. Taxonomy (NCBI): domain Eukaryota; kingdom Metazoa; phylum Chordata; class Amphibia; order Anura; family Bufonidae; genus Rhinella; species Rhinella marina. The sequence goes on from ONZH01005987.1 coordinate 72,378, forward strand.
TGATCACTTAATACACGGCTGTGTACCTTGAAAAATACAATATATATAGGCCTTATACTGGCAACTGTACTGTGCGTTCTCTTGCAAAGTAATTTCTCATAACTGGTGTTCATACACACCGTCTGATTCACTTAGTACACGGCTGTGTACCTTGAAAAATACAATATATAGGCCTTAACTGGCAACTGTACTGTGCGTTCTCTTGCAAAGTAATTTTCTCATAACTGGTGTTCATACACACCGTCTGATCAGTTAGTACACTGGCTGTGTACCTTGAAAAATACAATATATAGGCCTTAACTTGGCAACTGTACTGTGCGTTCTCTTGCAAAAGTAATTTCTCATAACTGGTGTTCATACACACCGTCTGATCACTTAATACACGGCTGTGTACCTTGAAAAATACAATATATAGGCCTTATAACTGGCAACTGTACTGTGCGTTCTCTTTGCAAAGTAATTTCTCATAACTGGTGTTCATACACACCGTCTGATCACTTAATACACGGCTGTGTACCTTGAAAAATACAATATATAGGCCTTATAACTGGCAACTGTACTGTGCGTTCTCTTGCAAAGTAATTTCTCATAACTGGTGTTATACCACCGTCTGATCAGTTATACACGGCTGTGTACCTTGAAAAATACAATATATAGGCCTTATAACTGGCAACTGTACTGTGCGTTCTCTTGCAAAGTAATTTCTCATAACTGGTGTTCATACACACCGTCTGATCACTAATACACGGCTTGTACCTGATACAATATTGTAAAGGTAAAAATATATATATTTTCTATTCTTTGTACTTTATGCTGTGAAACAATAAGCTTCCCCTGTAGCTTGCTGACACAAAGGAAAATTGTAACTAAGATGGCTGCCAGTATCACCTATGCCTGGTTGCTGAGAAATTAAGCTGGACTTCTCCTAAAAGGCAAAGCTTGAAAGATGAGAAGACGAGGAGAGAAGAACAAACAGATGACTCAAGATAAGACCAGACCACTAGACATATATTTGCTTACCCCCCTTTAGCACGCCCTCCCTT
>ONZH01005988.1:0-79364 GCA_900303285.1 Rhinella marina
ATCATGGAGGCGAAGGGGTGGTTTTCCGGAGGGAGGCGCTCGTGCCGGGGTCCTGGCTGGGGGTTGACTCGCAGAGGAAGCGAGTGACACAGGGGAAGGAGCAGTGGTGGGACCTGCATGAGGGGAACGGACGGCCTTGGTTCCATATTGTTTAGCACTCGTATACCTGCACTTGCTGGTGGTGGTTAGGCTGGTAGTGGTGGAACCCCCACTTAAAAATTTGGCATCAACTGGTACGGCTGTCAACACTGAGCTTGAACTAGTGGGGCATGTGTGGTATTGATTCTTCTCAGTTTAAAATCGTATACGTCCCCTATCTTGGGACCATATATTTCATGGATTTTTCGAACATGGAAAAGAAAAAAGAGCTTGCTCTGGCCAGGGGAGTGTCTTTTCTACTGCAGCTAAGGGGACGTGTCCATGCTCTGCCTATCACAGGTCAGGAGCCAATTAAAAGAAGAACCAGAAAAAATCAGTTCTTCTTATCAGTTCAAAATCTAATACGTCCCCTATCCGGGTAAATTGTTTGAAGAGAGGGCCTGTGGGGGGCAGGCTGGGGGGAAGGAGGTTGAGCTGGAAGAGCCAGAGGAGTGCCCCCTTGGCTAGCGTGTGTGGTGGTGACAACAGCCGGATGGAGTTCGAATGACGACGCAGGACCCCAACTTAAAAATTTAGCATCAACCAGTACGGTTATCAACTCTGAAATTTGTCAAGTGGGGCATGTGTTGTATGCATTCTTCTGTTTAATACCGTATACGGCACCTATCCGGAAAAATAGTTTGGAGAGAGAGAAAGAGAGGAAAAAGACGTATTTTTAAAAGTGACATTCAGTATAGATCAGTTAAAGAGAAAGAAAGGATTTTATGAAATGGATTTGTATCACTGAAAGCAAAAGAACTTATTTTTTTACGTGACGTGCAGTATCGATCACTTGGAGAGAAAAAGGGGAATGTGCAGACTTGGGCTGCTATAGTGCAAACCACTATGGTGGTGACAACAGAGTGAGCGACTGACACTGCGGTAGCAGGCGAACCACATAAACATTTTTCGTGGCCCTGTATGGCGGCGGTGACAACAGAGTGACTGAGTTAGCATGCAGTAGCTGGTGAAGCACCCAAAAATTTAGCCTGACACGGCATGGCGGTTACACCACCAATGACTTTGTCCGACTGAGAATGCAGTGAAATGGCTTTTGTTGAGCCTCCAAAATTTTTTTCTTTTCGGAGTACATAAAGTCGACCCTCAGCAAAAAAATTTTTTTTTTTAAATGTCGGTATTTGCGCCTCCTGAAAAATTGTTTTGGACTGTCTGTTTGACGCTCCTGAAAAATTGTTTTACAGTGTCTGTAGTTGACACTGCGGAAAAATTGTTTGGAGAGAGGGCCTGTAGGTGTCCCTCCGGAAAAATTGTTTAGAGAGAGGGCCTCTAGGTGGCCCTCCGGAAAAATTGTTTGGAAAGAGGGCCTGTAGGGGGCCCTCCGAAAAAATTGTTTAGAGAGAGGGCCTGTAGGTGGCCCTCCGGAAAAAGTGTTTGGAGAGAGGGCCTGTAGGTGTCCCTCCGGAAAAATTGTTTAGAGAGAGGGCCTGTAGGTGGCCCTCCGGAAAAATTGTTTGGAGAGAGGGCCTGTAGGGGGCCCTCCGGACAAATTGTTTAGAGAGAGGGCCTGTAGGTGGCCCTCCGGAAAAATTGTTTAGAGAGAGGGCCTGTAGGTGGCCCTCCGGAAAAATTGTTTAGAGAGAGGGCCTGTAGGTGGCCCTCCGGAAAAACTGTCGTAAAAGAGTGCCAGTTGACCCTCTAAAAAATTGCGTTTTGGGTCAGCGTTAGGCAAAGACGACAAGGAGGAGGAGGAGTAGGAGGAGTAGAGAAGAGGAATCGGATACATAAGTAATGTTAATCTTTAGCTGCTTTCCCCCGGAGGAGATTTGAATTCCGGTGAAATCCAGGCTTTGTTCATTTTAATAAGCGTCAGCCTGTCAGCGTTGTCAGTTGACCGGTGATCGGTGATGATGCCACCAGCTGCACTGAATACCCGCTCTGACAACACGCTAGCGGCAGGGCAGGCCAGCACCTCCAAGGTGTACAGCGCCAGTTCAAGCCACGTGTCCAGCTTTGAAACCCAGTAGTTGTATGGAGCAGAGTGATCGGTCCGGACGTTGGTATGGTCAGCTAGGTACTCCCTCACCATCTTTCTGTAAAGCTCACCCCTACTCTGCCTAGACTGGGGACAGGTGACAATGTCTTGCTGGGGTGACATAAAACTGGCAAAGGCGCCTTGGAGAGCGTTCCCCTGCCAGTGCTGGACACGCTGCCTGCTCGCCTCTTCTCCCCCGCTACTTGGCCCACAGAACCACGCCCTCTGCTGCTAGCGGCGTCAGATGGGAAGGATTGTTTCAGCTTGTGCACCAGGGCCTGTTGATATTGATTCAATCTAATACTCCTTTCCTCTACAGGGATGAGAGTGGAAAGGTTCTGCTTGTACCGTGGGTCCAGGAGAGTGAACACCCAGTAATCGGTGTTTGAAAAAATGCTTCTAACGCGAGGGTCACGGGATAGGCAGCCTAACATGAAGTCTGCCATGTGCACCAGAGTCCCAACACGCAAGAATTCCCTCTCCTCACTGGCCTGACTCTCCATTTCCTCCTACTACTCCTCCTCCTCTAAAGCCCATAAACGCTCAAGAGTTAAGAAGGACTGAGCATTGGTACCCTCTTCTGTCTCGCCGACATTCTCCTCCTCTTCCTCCTCATCCTCATCCCCCTCCTCCGTTACGCGCTGAGAAACAGACCGGAGGGTGCTCTGGCTATCAAGCGACATATCTCCCTCCACCGTCTCTTGTGACAAGCGCAAAGCTTCCAACTTCATGCTGAGCAGTGAGTTTTTCAACAGGCAAAGCAGCGGGATGGTGAGGCTGATAATGGCGGCATCGCCGCTGACCATCTGTGTTGACTCCTCAAAGTTGGTCAACACCTGGCAGATATCAGACATCCACGTCCACTCCTCATTGTAGACTTGAGGAATCTGACTGACCTGACTACCAGTTCTGGTGGAAGTTCACATCTGGCAGCCTACAATCGCTCTGCGCTGCTGGTAAACTCTGGATAACATGTCGAATTCCATCTTGTGGGCACGTCGCACAACAGTCGGTGAGCAGGCAGTTGTAGGCGGCGCTGCGCTGCCCTGAAAGTGGCAGCATCTGTGGTCGACTTGCGGAAATGCGCACAGATGCGGCGCACCTTGGTGAGCAAATCAGACAGATTGGGGTATGTCTTGAGAAACCGCTGAACTATGAGATTGAACACGTGGGCCAGGCATGGCACATGTGTCAGTCTGCCGAGTTGCAGAGCCGCCACCAGGTTACGCCCGTTGTCACACACAACCATGCCTGGCTTGAGGTTCAGCGGTGCCAGCCACAGATCGGTCTGCGCCGTGATGCCCTGTAATAGTTCTTGGGCGGTGTGCCTTTTGTCACCTAAGCTCAGCAGTTTGAGCTGCGCTGCCCTGAGAGTGGCAGCATCTGTGGTCCACTTGCGGTCGCTGCTGCGCCTAGAGCTACCGACTGAAGGCACCATGCCCACGGATGGTAATTCGGAGGAGGAGGTGGAGGAGGAGGAGAGGTCGGAGGAGGAGGCATAGTACGTCTGAGAGACCGTGACCGAGGTAGGCCTCGCAATCCTCGGTGTGGGCAGTACATGAGCGGCCCCAGGGACAGACTCGGTCTCAGCCTTCACCAAGTTAACCCAATGTGCCGTCAGTGATATATAGTGTCCCTTCTCGGCAGCACTTGTCCACGTGTCCGTGGTTAGGTGGACCTTCTCAGAAACAGCATTGGTCAGGGCACGGATGATGTTCTGTGACACGTGCTGGTGTAGGGCTGGGACGGCACATCGGGAAAAATAGTGGTGGCTGGGGACCGAATACCGAGGGGCAGCCACCGCCATGAGGTTGCGAAAGGCCTCGGTCTCTACCAGCCTATAGGGCAGCATCTCCAGGCTCAGCAATTTGGAGATGTGGACGTTGAGGGCTTGGGCATGTGGGTGGGTGGAACTGTATTTCCTCTTTCGCTCCAGCGTCTGCTGTAAAGACAGCTGAACGCTGCGCAGGGACACATTGGGGGAAGTTGTGGAGGATCGTGGAGGCGCTGGTGTGGTTTTCCGGTGGGAGGCGCTCGTGCCTGGGGCCTGGGCAGGGGGTTGACTAGCAGAGGCAGCGAGTGACAAAGGGGAAGGAGCAGTGGTGTGACCCGCAGGAGGTGAACGGCCTTGGTTCCATTGAGTGGGGTGTTTAGCACTCATATGCCTGCGCATGCTGGTAGTGGTTAGGCTAGTAGTGGTGGCACCCCTGCTGATCCTGGTGTGGCACAGGTTGCACACCACAGTCCGTCGGTCATCCTCAATTTCTTTAAAGAACCTCCAGACTTGCGAACATCTAGGCCTCGCCACGGGAGCTTCACTTCGTGAAACAGTTGCTGCTGATGCACCAGCTCTGGCGCTGCTTCTCCCTCTGGCCACACCACTGCCTCTTACAACCTGTTCTGGTGCAGCACTCGCCTCCGCCTCAGAAGCACTGTCTTCACTCGGCTTATCAACCCACCTTGGGTCAGTCACCTCGTCATCCTCCGATTCCTCAGTCTGCTCCCCCCTAGGACTTCCTGCCCTGACAACAACTTCACCACTGTCTGACAACCATGTCTCCTCATCGTCCGACACCTCTTTACACACTTCTTTCACTAAGTCAACAATGTCATCACCCTCAGACTGCGACAGTTGGCAAACTTGGGCATTGGGAAAGAGGTCAGCAGCAACCTGAGAAGTAACATAGTAACATAGTTTGTAAGGCCGAAAAAAAGACATCTGTCCATCCAGTTCAGCCTGTTTTCCTACAAGTTGATCCAGAGGAAGGCAAAAAAAAACCCTGTGCGGTAGAAGCCAATTTTCCTCACTTTAGGGGGAAAAATTCCTTCCCAACTCCAATCAGGCAATCACAATAATTCCCTGGATCAACGACCCCTCTCTAGTAACTATAACCTGTAATACCCTCCAGAAATACATCCAGGCCCTTCTTGAACTCTTTTAGTGAACTTACCATCACCACCTCCTCAGGCAGAGAGTTCCATAGTCTCACTGCTCTTACTGTAAAGAATCCTCTTCTATGTTTATGTACAAACCTTCTTTCCTCCAGACGCAGAGGATGTCCCCTCGTCACAGTCACAGTCCTCGGGATAAATAGATGATGGGAGAGATCTCTGTACTGACCCCTGATATATTTATACATAGTTATTAGATCTCCCCTCAGTCGTCTTTTTTCTAAAGTGAATAAGCCTAATTTTGATAATCTTTCTGGGTACTGTAGTCCACCCATTCCAGTTATTACTTTAGTTGCCCTCCTCTGAACCCTCTCCAGCTCTGCTATGTCTGCCTTGTTCACAGGAGAAATCACAGAAAGATTACCCTAAAAAATAACCTTTAATAATACATACTAAAATGCATTTGGTACGAGACCAAATCCGGAACACTACAAAACAAATAACATAAAACACAAATAGTTGATAGATTTCAGACAGAGGTGGTGGCGGAAATGAGGCAGTAGATGGTCAATGATGGATATTAATCGGGCCTAAGATGAAAAACTTGCCCTATTGAGGCCCTATATGTTGAGTGTCCCTACCTAAGACGGAATGGCCGCCCCGATAGGGGCGATCCCGTACCTGGAACCTCCTAGTGTCCCTAATGAGGTCCTGGCACAGGAGAGACCGTCACCACCCTATAGCTATGAAAAAAAGAAAGTGCACCATACCAGTGAAGAAAATAGTGATACAAAAAACAAAAAACCACCACTAATAACATCAAATCAGATTGTCATCTGTCCAGGAATTCACCTGGTGATGGAGTATCGATACCAGGGCAAAAGAAGCAGGACAGGATGACAAGTTGTTTGCTGTAGGATACAAAGGGCTAAAAGTATATAAAAAGCCCATATATATAAATGCAAAAGTCCAACGCGTTTCACCCGGCCAAGGGGATCATCAGGGGCTAGGCAGAGCAACGCAATCTTGCAATCAAAACAGCAACGCCGTTGATACAGCAACCATCAATTCTAATAAACACAATGGTAAGGAGCCCTACTTACAACCGATATTAGGACCACATATGGTGTCTATTTCATAGTGTATAGTGCAACGCCGTTTATGCAGCAATTCTCTGATATATATAGTCAAACACAATCCTTATTATAACTAAAGTTGGAAAAACATATGAAATCACAGCGGCTGGTCAGTCAGCAAACAGCTAGAAGTCAAATGGAGACTTGGAGCTAAGGGCGGGCCTGAACGCCTGATCGGCGTGAGGCCTGGTACTTGCGTGTGCCAATGATGAAGGCGTAGCTGTGCCAGATACCGCGGATGATGGAGTAGTTGCAGGGGGCGCGATGCATGCCAGACTGCCCCTCTTTATATTCCGGCGTGGACGTCCGCCGACGTGCCTCCAAAGCCGGTCATCCAACGCCATGCGGTCACGTGACGGTCACGTGACGCATGACGTAGAGGGCCGGCCAAGGAGGTGTGTGCGCGTATCTAGAAACACAGTGGATGCTAATCTAACATTGCGGTCATGTGACCAGAAATCTGTGTCACATGATCAGACCGGCCTGAATAGACAGTCGCTGTGAAGATTATACCAAATTTCCAACCGAAGGATTCGATAGATTGATATAAACAGATCTATATGTGTAAATAAGGATTGGTTAGAATAAAAATTTATATATAACCTATGTATTGTAGAGTTTTTTATTTTCCGGAGGCCCGGTTCATAATACAGGACAGAAGCAAACGAAAAACAGAAGGTTCTACTAGATAAGGGAATTGAAGGATGCTTCTGTCCCTAATGATACATCTATATATGTAAAGGTGGCAAGGCTAGTAACGTTCATCTAAATGAAACAGGTAAAATCTATGGCTTCATTTAGGCCATGAGGTGCTATCGTTCTCAATGTATGGATCCACCGGCATTCTTTTTGTCTTAGTAGTCTATCTATGTCCCCACCTCGTATAGAGGAACGGACCACTTCAATAACACTGAAGTCAAACAGATTCCCTTTCTCATTTTTGTGTACATTTTGAATGTGTCTGGAAATGGGTTTGTCTCTATTATTTCTAATGTCCCCAATATGTTCCAAAATACGGGTTTTAAAGGCCCTACATGTCTTACCTATATATCTCAAACCGCATTGACACTGGGCTAAATAGACCACTCCCATCGTGTTGCAGTTTGCAAAATCCCTGCATTCAAAAACCCTCGATGTCAATGGGTCAGAGAAAGTGTCACCAATTTTGATATGCGTGCAGGCTTTGCAGTGTCCACATCTAAATGTGCCTTTTTGGCGAGAGTGTAGCCATGTGCTTTTTTGAGGTGGTACAAAGTGACTCTTAGTAAGTATGTCTTGTACACTGCGGCCTCTCCTAAATGTTATCAAGGGGTGATCAGGAATTACTTTTTCCAAATCAGGGTCAAATTTTAATAGGGACCAGTAGCGCTCCAAAATCTCTCTAACAGCTCTGTTACCTGTATCGTATGTGCCAATTACTCTAAGTACATTCTCGGATTCACGAACGCAAGGTTGAAGGAGAGTCAACCTATCTCTTCTTCTGGCTTCATCCCATGCTCCTTGGAGGGGTTTGTTCGGATAGCCTCTGTTGTGGAATCGGGAGCAGAGGCGACCTGCTTCCCGCTCAAATTCCACATCACTGGAGCAGTTTCTTCGTGCACGTAGAAATTGCCCCTTAGGGATGCCTTTCTTTAGGGGCAAAGGGTGAAAACTGCTCCAGTGAAGGAGGCTGTTTGATGCTGTGCCTTTTCTGAATAGAGTAGTTTCAAGTTGGTTATTATCCCCCCTTTTAATGAGCACATCTAGAAAGGCCATTGAATCATTGGCTATGGAATGAGTGAAGAAGAGCCCAATATGATTATGATTGAGTGCGGTCATGAATCTTTCAAATTCCGAAGTAGTGTCTTTCCATAGTACAAAGATGTCGTCGATGTAACGGACCCAAAGAATAATAGAGTCCGTCCATCGACACATCATTTCAGAGAAGACCACGGTATCCTCCCACCAGCCCAGGAGCAAGTTGGCGTACGTAGGCGCACAAGGGCTACCCATCGCAGTGCCCCTGAGCTGGTGGAAGAACCGAGAGTCAAAAACAAAATAATTATGAGTCAGTATAAACTGTAATAGTTGAATTATGAAGTTATTGTGTAGGTGAAATTGTACACCCCTAGAGTCTAAAAAATGTTTGGTGGCTGCCAGGCCTTTGTTATGGGGAATTGAAGTATACAATGCCTCTACATCAATGGAGGCTAACATGGTGTCTGGTTCAAGAGTCAGTCCCTCCAGTTTTTGAAGTAAATCCATCGTATCCCGAAGATATGAAGGAAGGGATAAGACAAAAGGGCGTAGTACTGTATCAATGTATGTTCCAGCGTGTTGAGTGAGACTATTGATTCCAGATACTATTGGTCTCCCTTTTAAAGGGTTTGTGCCTTTGTGTATCTTTGGCAGTGCATAGAAAGTGGCTATACAGGGCTGTTTGGGTAAAAGGAATTCTCGTTCCTGTTTATCTATCAGGTTGTTCTCGAAGGCCTCATTTACGAGGGCTTCTAATTGACTTTTAAATGAGGGGGTGGGGTCAGATTTCAGTATCTCATAGTTGGATTTTTCTTCCAATAAAGATAGACACATGGACTTATATTGACTAGTCTCCAAGATTACTATATTCCCCCCTTTATCAGCAGGTTTCACAATTATTTGCCGATTGAGACCTAAAGATCGTAATGCTTGCATTTCTGCATAAGTATAATTATGATATTGACCCTTTATTGTCAAATTTTCGAGATCGCGGGTTACGCAGTCTAGAAAGATGTCCAGATTTAGGTCTCCACTTGTTTTAGGGGGGGTCTTGGTGCTTTTATTTCTTAAGTGTGTGAAGGGCCCCAATCCTCTCTCTGTTATGTTATCCTGTAGTAGGGACGTGAGATCTCTGAACGTACTCAAATCTTCAAACTCCAAACCCAATTCCATACATTTCTTATTTTCGATTTGTGAGAATACCTTGTGCCACCTAGCCTTTCTAATGAATAAATTAATGTCCTTAATCCATTCAAAACAGTTAAATTGATGTGTCGGTACAAAAGAGAGCCCCTTAGATAGAATACCTAGTTCTATTTCAGATAGTTTATAATTAGAGAGGTTGAGAATACGCAATGTATCTTCTTCTCTATCTCCTATTTTTTCACTCCTAAATGTTGGAGTGTTTGAGATTGGGTTCTCTCCCTTAGGGTGTATGTATTCGGAGTTATAGTTGGTCCTAAAAAAGTCCCTGTCCTTTGATTCAAAAGTGTGCCAGAGGAGGGAGCAGTTAATTGCAATAGTGAGGAGGAGCCCACTGATTGTGAGACTGGTAGCTCTTCTGTTCTTGGTGCGGATTTCGGAGGGGAAGTGGGGGGGGTCCATTGTTGTCGAGGGGCCGCCCTTGATCTATTGTAGCCCCTATGGTAGTTAGAGAATCTATTCCTTCCCCGTCCACGAAATCTCCCTCTTGTTATGCTTCTTCCAGACCCTATATTTTTGTGGCTATCCTGATCTGAACTCTCCGCCTCTGATTCTGAGGGATCCGTGACAATGCCGTCTCCCAGATTACTGTAGGCAGTTTTGTCCCGGAATTCCTGTAGATCTCTTGTGAATTGTCTATGTTTACGTTCAATCAATATGCTTTTATAATTTTCAACGTTACTTTGTAGTTCACTTTCTTTTTTATTAAATTCACTATGGTCCTGGAATTTCAGACCGGATTCGGTCAGGGTCTCTAGTTCTTTTTCTATACGACTAAAATTATTAGTCTCTTGTTCTAGAAGAAGTCTCATCAAGCGTAATGAGCTCTCTGTTAGTTCTTCTTCCCACCTATTCATAAATTCTGGAGACTCTATTCTCTTAGCTGGTCGGACTGGGATGCGTAAGCCTTTAGGCACTATCTTATGTTTGATATAGTTATTAAGGGACTGTATTTCCCACCATGATTTTAAAAACTCCTTATGGATGTTATACAGATCTTTAAATACCGTTTTAATGGACAATAGGCTGTTCCTAGGGAGATTGAATTCTTTCTCTGAGAATACTTCGTCCACCTCTAGTAACCATTGATCCTTGTTACAGAATGAGTTCAAAAAACTAGCCATGCCTTGTTCAGTAGAAATATGAGCAGAAATTAGAGTCAACAAAGTTTCACCGGTCTGGTAAATCAGGGACCAGTCCCTAAATGATAAGAGGTAGTCTAAATAAAGGAAAAATCACAGAAAGATTACCCTAAAAAATAACCTTTAATAATACATACTAAAATGCATTTGGTACGAGACCAAATCCGGAACACTACAAAACAAATAACATAAAACACAAATAGTTGATAGATTTCAGACAGAGGTGGTGGCGGAAATGAGGCAGTAGATGGTCAATGATGGATATTAATCGGGCCTAAGATGAAAAACTTGCCCTATTGAGGCCCTATATGTTGAGTGTCCCTACCTAAGACGGAATGGCCGCCCCGATAGGGGCGATCCCGTACCTGGAACCTCCTAGTGTCCCTAATGAGGTCCTGGCACAGGAGAGACCGTCACCACCCTATAGCTATGAAAAAAAGAAAGTGCACCATACCAGTGAAGAAAATAGTGATACAAAAAACAAAAAACCACCACTAATAACATCAAATCAGATTGTCATCTGTCCAGGAATGCACCTGGTGATGGAGTATCGATACCAGGGCAAAAGAAGCAGGACAGGATGACAAGTTGTTTGCTGTAGGATACAAAGGGCTAAAAGTATATAAAAAGCCCATATATATAAATGCAAAAGCCCAACGCGTTTCACCCAGCCAAGGGGATCATCAGGGGCTAGGCAGAGCAACGCAATCTTGCAATCAAAACAGCAACGCCGTTGATACAGCAACCATCAATTCTAATAAACACAATGGTAAGGAGTCCTACTTACAACCGATATTAGGACCACATATGGTGTCTATTTCATAGTGTATAGTGCAACGCCGTTTATGCAGCAATTCTCTGATATATATAGTCAAACACAATCCTTATTATAACTAAAGTTGGAAAAACATATGAAATCACAGCGGCTGGTCAGTCAGCAAACAGCTAGAAGTCAAATGGAGACTTGGAGCTAAGGGCGGGCCTGAACGCCTGATCGGCGTGAGGCCTGGTACTTGCGTGTGCCAATGATGAAGGCGTAGCTGTGCCAGATACCGCGGATGATGGAGTAGTTGCAGGGGGCGCGATGCATGCCAGACTGCCCCTCTTTATATTCCGGCGTGGACGTCCGCCGACGTGCCTCCAAAGCCGGTCATCCAACGCCATGCGGTCACGTGACGGTCACGTGACGCATGACGTAGAGGGCCGGCCAAGGAGGTGTGTGCGCGTATCTAGAAACACAGTGGATGCTAATCTAACATTGCGGTCATGTGACCAGAAATCTGTGTCACATGATCAGACCGGCCTGAATAGACAGTCGCTGTGAAGATTATACCAAATTTCCAACCGAAGGATTCGATAGATTGATATAAACAGATCTATATGTGTAAATAAGGATTGGTTAGAATAAAAATTTATATATAACTTGTTCACAGGAGCCCAGAACTGTACACAGTACTCCATGTGTGGTCTGACTAGTGATTTGTAAAGTGGTAGGACTATGTTCTCATCACGGACATCTATGCCCCTTTTGATGCAACCCATTATCTTATTGGCCTTGGCAGCAGCTGTCTGGCACTGGCTTCTACAGCTTAGTTTGCTGTTCACTAAAATTCCTAGGTCCTTTTCCATGTCAGAGTTACCCAGTGCTTTACCATTTAGTATGTACTGGTGACTTGCATTATTCCTTCCCATATGCATAACCTTACATTTGTCAGTGTTAAACCTCATCTGCCACTTTTCTGCCCAAGCCTCCAGTCTATCCAGATCCTGCTGTAGCAGTGCACTGTCCTCCTCTGTGTTAATTACTTTACACAGTTTAGTGTCATCTGCAAAAATTGATATTTTACTATGCAAACCTTCTATCTACCATTAATAACCACCCTCTGTTTTCTATCACTGAGCCAGTTACTTACCCACATACAGACATTTTCTCCCAGGCCAAGCATTCTCATTTTATATACTAACCTTTTATGTGGTACCGTGTCAAACGCTTTGGAGAAGTCCAAATATACGACATCCATTGAGTCGCCGCGGTCAAGTCTAGAACTTACCTCCTCATAGAAACTGATTAAATTGGTTTGACATGACCGATCCCTCATGAAGCCATGCTGATACGGAGTTATTTGCTGGTTTGTGAGTCTGGGAAGGGTCCGGAAAACAGTTCCTCAGAGTATGCCGGATCGCATTCCAAATTTTCCTGGGAGGGGGCAGACTGGGGGGGAAGGAGGTTGAGGTGGAGGAGCCAGAGGAGTGCTCCCTTGGGTAAAGTGGGTGGACTGCGTGGAAGACTGACTGGTGGACAAATTACTTGAAGCATTGTCGGCAATCCACTACATCACCTGTTTGCACTGTTGTGGTTTCAACAGTCCTCTACCACGTGTCCCTGCAAGTTGAGACATGAAGCTAGGGAGTGTAGCTCTGCAGCGTTCCCCTGCTCCCTCATCAGCAGGTACTGTCTCACCCTGCCCAGGACCACGGCCTCTGCCCCGGCCAGTAATTGAATACCCACGCCCACGCCCTCGTCCTCGACCCTTAGCCCTGGGGTTCAACATTTTCCGTATATAAGTGTATTATATATACCAAAAAAAAAAAATGAGCCTGCTGTACTGAAACCCACAAACTTGTTCAATCTGAACAAGTTAATATATAGGTGGATAAGTTAGAGCAAAATTACGTATTTTATTACGCACCGTGCAGTATGGAGCAATTACACTGAAACTATTAGATTAGGCAGACTTGGTCTGCTTAAGTGCAACCCAGACAAATGTCGCACTCAGATTTTTCTAATGTAGCTGTTTCAGTGAGAGCAAAAGACCTTTTTTTAATTACGTGACGTACAGTATGGGTCACCTGGACAGAAAATACGGATTGTGGTTTGTGGTGACTGGACAGCTGAACTGTGACACACAGAATGGTTCCACACAGCTGTATGAAATGGATTTGTATCACTGAGATAAAACAACAACAAAAAAAGTTTTTTTTGTGTGTCTTTTTTTTTAACGTGACGTGCAGAATATATCAGAGAGCAAACTCAGCACCTGCTGACTGTGGCTATTTTCACTGCACCCCGGAAAAATGTCGCACTCAGATTTTTCTAATGTAGCTGTATCAGTGAGAGCAAAAGACCTTTTTTAATTACGTGACGTGCAGTATGGGTCACCTGCAAACTGCTGCAAATATGGCAATAGCTGCACTACTAGTGCCAGCCAGCCCAGGCAGAAGGAGACAAAAAAAAGTGTCTTGTAGCCCTTAGAAGGGCTGTTGGGTTCTTTTGAGATCACTCCTGCCTAACAGAGAACTAAATCCAGGTCCTAACACTCTCCCTGAAACGCAGCAGATCTGTCCCTAACGACATCCAGACAGCCTCTGAGCCGAGCACCGCCGGACATCACTAGTATATTCCAGGGTCACCTGATCTGGCCAGCCAACCCCTGCTATCGACATGTAAGGCCCCACGTGATGCTGGGTGGTACCGCAGAGTCTCCTGGCGAGTGATTGGCTGAGTTACTGTCTACAGAGTAATGAGGGGGGAGTTGCAGAGAGCGATGAGGAGAAAGCAAAGCTACTAAATAACTTTTTCTCCACTGTATTCACTGAGGAAAATAAACTGTCAGATGAAATGCAGAGTAATAAAAGTAAATTCCCCTTTAAAAGTGTCCTCTCTGATCCAGGAAGAGATACAGCAACGTCTTAAAAATATTAAAATAGACAAATCACCAGGACCGGATGGCATACACCCCCGTATCCTAAGAGAATTAAGTAATGTCATCGACAGACCCTTATTTCTGATATTTAAGGACTCTATACTGACGGGGAGTGTTCCACAGGATTGGCGCATAGCAAATGTGGTGCCAATATTCAAAAAGGGTCCAAAAACAGAGCCCGGAAACTATAGGCCGGTAAGTTTAACTTCTGTTGTGGGTAAACTGTTTGAAGGTTTTCTGAGAGATGCTATCTTGGAGTACCTCAATGAAAATAAGCAAATAACTCCGTATCAGCATGGCTTCATGAGGGATCGGTCATGTCAAACCAATTTAATCAGTTTCTATGAGGAGGTAAGTTCTAGACTTGACCGCGGTGACTCAATGGATGTCGTATATTTGGATTTCTCCAAAGCGTTTGACACGGTACCACATAAAAGGTTAGTATACAAAATGAGAATGCTTGGCCTGGGAGAAAATGTCTGTATGTGGGTAAGTAACTGGCTCAGTGATAGAAAACAGAGGGTGGTTATTAATGGCACATACTCAGATTGGGTCACTGTCACTAGTGGGGTACCACAGGGGTCTGTATTGGGTCCTATTCTCTTCAATATATTTATTAATGATATTGTAGAAGGTTTGCATAGTAAAATATCAATTTTTGCAGATGACACTAAACTGTGTAAAGTAATTAACACAGAAGAGGACAGTACACTGCTACAGCAGGATCTGGATAGACTGGAGGCTTGGTCAGAAAAGTGGCAGATGAGGTTAAACACTGACAAATGTAAGGTTATGCATATGGGAAGGAATAATGCAAGTCACCAGTACATACTAAATGGTAAAGCATTGGACATGGAAAAGGACATAGAAATTGGACTCTGACATGGAAAAGGACATAGGAATTTTAGTGAACAGCAAACTAAGTTGTAGAAGCCAGTGCCAGACAGCTGCTGCCAAGGCCAATAAGATAATGGGTTGCATCAAAAGGGGCATAGATGCCCGTGATGAGAACATAGTCCTGCCACTTTACAAATCACTAGTCAGACCACACATGGAGTACTGTGTACAGTTCTGGGCACCTGTGAACAAGGCAGACATAGCAGAGCTGGAGAGGGTTCAGAGGAGGGCAACTAAAGTAATAACTGGAATGGGTGGACTACAGTACCCAGAAAGATTATCAAAATTAGGCTTATTCACTTTAGAAAAAAGACGACTGAGGGGAGATCTAATAACTATGTATAAATATATCAGGGGTCAGTACAGAGATCTCTCCCATCATCTATTTATCCCGAGGACTGTGACTGTGACGAGGGGACATCCTCTGCGTCTGGAGGAAAGAAGGTTTGTACATAAACATAGAAGAGGATTCTTTACGGTAAGAGCAGTGAGACTGTGGAACTCTCTGCCTGAGGAGGTGGTGATGGTAAGTTCACTAAAAGAGTTCAAGAAGGGCCTGGATGTATTTCTGGAGGGTAGTAATATTACAGGTTATAGTTACTAGAGAGGGGTCGTTGATCCAGGAAGTTATTATGATTGCCGGATTGGAGTCGGGAAGAAATTTTTCCCCCTAAAGTGAGGAAAATTGGCTTCTACCTCACAGGGGTTTTTTTTGCCTTCCTCTGGATCAACTTGTAGGAAAACAGGCTGAACTGGATGGACAGATGTCTTTTTTCGGCCTTACAAACTATGTTACTATGTTACTATGAGTTATAGGCACCAAAAATTCAAAATGCGGGAGATGCCATTTCCTCGAGCATGGCGAGATACTCGTCCGAGCAGCGAGCACTTACGAGTACCCTAATACTCGAACGAGCACCAAGCTCGGACGAGCATGCTCGCTCATCTCTAGTCTTATCCTATCGGCTGCCTTCAAAAAATCATATATATATAGGGAACATCAGTGAGACAGGTATTGTATAGGGCACCCAGGGCCAATATCTGGACTCTAAGGGTATTTAGAGTTAGGCCCAGGTCTAAACCATCTTGCAAGAAATCCAGGATGAGGGGGATATCTGGAGATGTTTGACAGAACCAGTTCCCACACCAAGAGGCAAACTTTTTCCATACTTTCAAATGTGCTTTTGAGGTACTACTCTTCCTACTAAGTAGAATCGTCTTTACTACTTTTTCAGACAATCCTAACCTGAGTAGGATGGATTCCTCATAATCCATGCTGACAGTTTCAGTATTCTGAGATAAGGATGGGTGATTGGACCCTGGGTCAACAGGTTCTGGCTCTGAGGAAGGAATATAGGGTCTTTCTTACTCAGGGATCTCAAAAGCCCAAACCAGCCCCTTCTGGGCAAATAGGGTACCACTAGTATCAAGGTGTACTTCTCTGTTAGGAATTTTTGTAGGACTCTGGGAATGAGCGGGAATGGGGGGAACACGTACACTAGCTTTTCTGGCCAATGTTGGCTGAAAGCATCCACAGCCATTGGGCAATCCCTGGGATTGAGGGAGAAGAATGCAAGAACTTTGCGGTTTCTTTTTGAGGCGAAAAGATCCAGAGATGGGGTTCCCCATTGAGTTGTGATTTTCTGGAAGGCTTCCTGTGAGAGGGACCATTCACCTGGATCGATCCTCTGTCTGCTGAGAAAATCTGCTTTTGAATTTAGTACTCCCTTCAGATGTACCGCTGACAGGGATAACACATTTCTTTCTGCCCATGTAAAGATCTGGTAGGCTAGGTGTTGTAAAAGACAGTGTCTGCTTCCCCCTTGATTTTGAATGAACACCTCCGCCGTAGAATTGTCTGAATGGATAAGGACGTGTCGATTTTTTAGGTGACCCTGTGCCACTTTCAAGGATTCCCATATTGCTCTTAGCTTAAAAACTATGACAGAAAATTCCATGTTACAAAATCCAGATGCCACTCCTTCCCTTCTGAGCCCTGGTGTATCTGCAAATAACAGTTTACAACCACAATTGGGGTGTTACTGTATTCAGGAGAAAGTGGGTAGCAAATTGTGGGGGGATATTCTCCTGTTATCTTTTGTGAAAAAGAAAGTTTGGGCCTAAAACACCAATTTTCTTGTAAAAAAAAAAAAAAAGTAATTTTTCATTCTTACACCCAAGTATTATAAATTCTATGAAACGTCTGTTGGGTCAAGTGCTCGCTACACCTCTTAAAAATTCCTTGGCTGGTGTAGTTTACAAAATATGGTCACTTTTTGGAGGTTTTCACTGTGGGGGTACCTCAGGATCTCTTCAAATGCAACATGGCACCCAAAAACCATTCCAACAAAATCTGCCCTCCAAAAATCATACGGCGCTCCTTGCCTTGTGTGCCCTGCCGTGTCCCGATACAGCGGTATACGACTACATATGGGGTGTTTCTGCAAACTGCAGAATCCGGGTAATAAATATTGATGTTTGTTTTGTTGTTAACCCTTGATGTGTTCCAGGAAAAAATTGATTAAAATGGAAAATCTGCAAAAACAGTGAAATTCCTGTGGAATACTTAAAGGGTTAACAACATTTCTAAAACCAGTTTTGAATAGTTTGAGGGGTGTAGTTTCTAAAATGGGGTCATTTATGGGTGGTTTTTATTATGTGAGCTCCTCAAAGTGACTTCAGAACTGAACTGGTCCTTAAAAAAGTTGATTTTGGAAATTTTCTTGAAAAATTGCTTCTAAAATGCCAAACTTTCTAACGTCCTAAAAAATAAAATTACACTGCCTAAATGATGCCAACATAAAGTAGACATATGGGGAATGTACATTAATGAATATCTTGTGACGCATCACTATCTGTCTTAAAAGCAGAGAGATTTAAATTTAGAAAACAGTGAATTTTTTTACATTTTCGTTAACTTCGTTATTGACTCAAATTTACCATTAACATGAAGTTCAATGTGTCACGAGAAAACAATCTCTGAATGGTTTGGATAAGTTAAAGCGTTCCAAAGTTATTACCACATGAAGTGACACATGTCAGATTTGCAAAATTAGGCCTGGTCAGGAGGGGGGTAAATGGCCCAGTCTGGAAGTGGTTAAACAAATATGACCCAAAAAAAAACATAAAAAGGGTTATCTAGGAATTTGATATTGATGGCCTATCCTCTAGATAGGTCATCAATATCAGAACAGCAGAACTCCCAGGACCCCCACCGATCAGCTGTTTGGAGAGGCCGCTGCACTTACCACAGCTCCGGTGAGCGCTTCATAACTTAAACATAGCACCATACACTGTATAGTGGCTGTGCTTGGTATTGCAGCTTAGTCCCATTCACTTGACGGAAGAGGCACTCATGGAGTGTTGCTACCTCTTCTCACAGGTGATCCACTGAGGGGCAGGGTGTGGGTCCACCACTGATATTAATGGCTTAGGCCTCATGCACACAAATGTATTTTGTTTCCGCGTCCGTTACATTTTTTTTTCATTTCAATGGGTCAGCAAAAAATGCGGACAGCACACCGTGTGCTATCCGCATCAGTATGTCCGTTCCGTAGCCCCACAAAAAAAATAGAACATGTCCTATTCTTGTCCGTTTTGCGGACCAGGATAGGCATTGTTACAATGGATCCGCAAAAAAAAAAAAAAACGAAACACAGATGTGCCATGAACGTCATCTATTTTTTTTTTAAAGGATCCGCAATTTGCGGACGGCAAAACACATACGGTCGTGTGCATGTAGCCTTATCCTGTGGATAGGCCATCAAAAATTAAACTCCGGGATAACTCCTTTAAGTATCTTTGCAGCTATACAACCCATACTATAAAGCTGTATATAGTGTTATTATTGTCGAACTGCATAAAATAAATAAATAAATTATATTAATTGGGTTTTTTTATACATTCTGCCATTAAGTAAATGGGTCTGAAATGGGTCCAGTGGTGCTGTTTGCCGGCCGCAATAAGTGCCCAGCCAGCACACGGTCGTGAGCATGAGCCCTTATATGTGGTAGTGGATCAGCTGAAGTTATATAGAGGCCTGCACCTCTACATTACTGCGGCAGATCCACCATCAGTGCAGGGCTTTATTAAGACTAAAATTACAGTCTTAATAAACGTGACCCTTTATTTTTCTGATCTCAAATTGAGTGTGTAGACATTGGAACACAATAAAGAAAATGTTCAGCAGGAGAGCACTGACCTCTCATTATGCACAATATAAAAATGTATCTTCTGGTCACATGCTGAATATAGTCAAACTGTTGTCTAGATAACAGTGTGGTGTCTGGAGGGTTGTGAAACGATATAATAATAAATATTATTCAGTTTTATTTTATACTATTGCATTGGTTTACTTTTTATCTAAAGTGTTGCAATTATTTTTTTTTCCATCATACCTTTTTACTTCAGAGCACTGAATGTAGCAAATGTTCTCACTCTGTGGCATGCTGACCAAAGTAACAGCTGCCTCACTGCTTTTTTTTATCGGTATCAGCTTTCAACACTTGTGCCTGTATAGGATTTATAACAGTTGTCTGCTAGAGCTTCTAAATATATCTAGCTGAGTTTAAAAAAAAAAAAAAAAGCAACTGCTGTTCCTGAACGCTTTTCACTAGTACCATAGTACTGGATAAAAAAGGCTACACAGAGTTAGCTGAGGATTTTCATTATGATTTCATAGTAGCAGAAAATGCACATGCTTATGTTTGTGTTTTTGATTTGTAGAATAGAGTTTATATGCAGTTAGTTTTATTTAAAATATGCTAAAGTGTAGAAAATATAAGTGGTGAATACAAAGTAATGACCATGTCTATTGGATACCGAACTTTGTCACAACACCTCAATGACCTGAAAAAAGAAAATTTCAGCCTCAAATTGAGGATCTACTTCCTGGAGGAACGAATCCAACACAAGTATGAAGACAGCAACAATGATGTCTACAAAAGTGTGAGTATACTAAAAAAATGTAACTATGACATTTTTCCATCAGCCCGATATGACATGCTG
This sequence comes from Rhinella marina, assembly GCA_900303285.1. Lineage (NCBI taxonomy): Eukaryota > Metazoa > Chordata > Amphibia > Anura > Bufonidae > Rhinella > Rhinella marina. The sequence goes on from ONZH01005988.1 coordinate 19,850, forward strand.
CAATTATCACAATGTAACAGATCATGTCAGTATCTTTTAAAAAACGGAAAACGCTTAAAATAATTTACAATATTAAGTCTGTGTGTGTATATATATATATATATATATATATATATAAACATACGGGCTTATTAACAAAAAACTAATTGTGTAAATGAACTGTTAAGAAAGCCCACTTTATCAAAACTGTCAATGTTAGCTTTTGACACTCGCTGCACTGTGACGTGGTGATTTTAAATTTTTTGCCCTATACTAATCTCCACCTTGAGTTTGGAGGCAGTATACAGTAGCTTGGTTTGAGAAAGTAAGAAGGCTACATTTAGTGTTTATTTACACACAACTTCATCTCTGGCAGGGTTTTTTTTTGGCAATTTACACTCATTTATACACATTCTGCCTTATTCACAACAAACTGATTGTGTAGATTTGATCAACATTTTTTCAGGTGGTTTTGCCCACATAATGTCTTTTAGCAACTAATGGCATTTTTATGCATGCCTAACATTATTTTAGAGGATGTATGTGCCCCCATATTATATCTCCTTCTCTGGAGAGCTGGCACAAAAATGGCAACACACATTACATATATGTTTTTAAAGCAGCAAATAAACACAATAGAGGTCTATGGGAGAAAAAAAAATTACAGGCCAGACTGAGTGAATGCTGTTGATCGCGGAGAGGCTATTGCGACATCTTGAGTGGAGAAAATGCATCAGTCAGGGGGCACGCTGACGTATTGACTTAACCACGTCATTAACCACGTCACCACACCCGCCAAGGTATTTTTTTTTTTTACTGCCATGTCAGGAAAAATTGATTTGTTACAACAAAGTGCCAGGAACTTCGATTCACTCCACACTAATTATCAGCATGCTGCAGATTTGAAAATCCACAGCCTGCTTGTTTTTCAGTCCATAGTTCCTCTACTACATGTGGATGGGGTTTCCAACTTCTCTTATTCACCCAGTATACTATAAAAAATGTAACCAGTGGCATTTTTGTCACAGTTTTTGCAGCATTCATTTACACATTATTTTTATGACTAATATATTTTCCTATCATTTTTACCAAGAATCTCCCTTCCCCTCCAAACAAAAGGCTACATGTGAACATACCCCAATGTAACCCTTCTATTGCCAGGAAATGTGGGGGCATACTTGCTCAGACAACCTTAAAAATGTTTTTTTGTTTTTTACTTCCTATATCCACAGCCATAACTTTTTATCTTTGCATTGATTTTGCTTACAAGGTCTTGTATTTTATTAGATGAGCGTATTTTAATTGCAACACATACCATACACATACCATATTTTTTGCTTTATAACACGCATCTGATCATAAGACTCAACTATGTTCTAGAGGAGGAAAATAAAAAAATATATTTTTCATCAGACCTCAGATCAGACCCCCAATCTTCATCAGACTTCAAATTAGATCTCCCAATCTTTTTCAGACCTCAGATCAGATCCCTGCCAATCAGGCCCCTGCCAATGAGACCCCCAATTTTTATCAGACCTCAGATTAGACCCCACAATTTACATTAGACCTCCAATCAGACCCCCAAGCTTCATCAGACTGGAGTTCAGACCCTTCAATCTTCATCACACCCTCAATCTTTATCAGACCTCAGATAAGACCCCCAATCTTTATCAGACCTCAGATCAGACCCCCAATCTTCATCAGACCTTAGTAAAATAAATAAAAAAAATGTTACCTCTCCTGCTCCAGACTCTCCTGCTCTACACTCTTCCTACTCTATGGTCTACTGCTGGCAACGTGCTGCACAACATCAAGTCATAGTGCATGCCTATGTGCACTATGTCCTAACACTATATGCAGTCAGGAAACAGCACAGCAGGCACCCGGAAGAAATCCAGGGAGCGGTAAGTATAGCCAGAGTTGGCAGTGCTATTGTCACCACTCCCCACCTCCTGCATACTAATGAGCGCCTCCAAAAGTGAAAGCGCTCATTAGTATTCGTAGTCATTCCCCCCACTTCTTATGAAGAGAAAAATATGGTATTAACTTTTATTATCGGTTAAATGCAGAAAACTAAAGAGTAGTGGTTTTAAATGACACCATTTACCAATCACCATAAAAACTGAAATGTGCTGGATGGGTTGCTACAGTTAGGGGGATACGTCCAGCCACAACTTTAAAATCCCTTGCCTACTATTGTGCAATTCTCCCTAGTGCCACCAAATCAGCTGTTACTTAGTGCCACCAAATCAGCTGTATGAATGAGTCCAGTCATATTGATTGATATTGAGATGTTAGCAGATTTTTTAACAGGAATTTGTTCCCAAGATGCTGTAATGGATAGCTCAAAAGGCACTGATTCAGAATATCTAATGTTTATCCTACTTGCTTACATTCCCCCACACTAAGGGAACTATTAGAATGCACCATTTTTGGGCCACTTATCTGGTACGAGTTTTCATACAAACTCTTATTCCAGATAATATGCCAATATGATCGAGCAGCCGATAAAAGATGCCTGATTATGAGTAGCACATCTCCCTGTGTAATGAGGGATATGCTATTGATAATCAGTAGAACAGAATGAGGGAGCAACATCAGCCTGTGTAATCAGGTCACTGCAAATGAGAGCCGATGGAATTATTATCATTTATCAGCATTCTCACTGCAGGAACATAGGCAGTGTAATGGGGCTGTTAGTCTGCAAAGGGTTCCATTTTTCATGCGCTTAGAAGTCCCCCTGATTATATCGCAGAGCTTGGAAGTACTCATAATGTATTGACAAACTTCACATACTCTTTAACCAAGTAAGCGACACACACCTAGCCATCCAAATCATGTAAAAGAAAATATGAGTTATCAGACCATCTACTTCTATTGCTTCCTATGCCAGTTCTGACACTTAAGTGTCCATCTTAGGCACTTTCAGCTGTTGCCAGAGGTTAGTATACTGGCTGGTTTGCAGCTTTGCAGCCCAATATGCAGCAAGCTGACTAGACCAGATCTGCTAGCCTATACTTCCTGCACTCATCAATAAGCCTTGGGCACTCATGACCCTGTCTACCCTTCACAATTTGGCCCTTGTTAAAGTAGCTCAGATTCTTACACTTGCCTGTTTTTTTCTGCCTCCAACAATTAAACCTCAAAAACTGACTATTGACTTTCTGATTAATGGATGGGTTGCTACAATTAGGTAGATACTAAGTAAGCTTTTGACTATGTACTTTTATTGTATTTTTCTCACATACTGCATGAGCTATGTAATACTGGCAGGTGAAGTGACTAGATTGTGACAATAAATGAGATATAAAGTGTGGCCCAAGAAAAAGTAACCCGCCTCCAGTGATAGTATGATAAGATGACCGAGCAAGTGAATACATTATTATAATACTATTCAGACTCTGGATACAACATTTAGCTGGTGGTTTTGTTCATGGGTGCTTTTTTGGCAAAGGTCTCTTGCATTTCCTTAATTGATCTGCTTTACACATAGCATTCCAAAATCACTATTTGCTGTTCCAGGGAGAACGCCATCTTTCTGACACAATAGGCCACTTTTAGCAAACTGAATAATAAATCAGTCTTAGTTGCCCATAACAACCAATTAGCGCTCAGCTTTCAGTTCCTACAGGGCTGTGAAAAAATGGAAGCTGAGCTCTGATTGGTTGCTATGGACAACTAAGACAGATTTATTATTAGGTAGTATGATTTGGAGATATTGGAGGCGGGCTAATTTTTTATGGGCCACCCTTTATATCCCTTTTATTTTCACAATGTATTCACTTCACCTGCCAGCATTACATACATTAATTAGCTCATGCAGTATATGAGAAATTTCCAATAAAAGTACATAAGTCAAAAGCTACTTATTGTCATGGCTACCTTTCATGCCCACTGCAATCATGCTATCCTGGGGGTGGTACCAGGGCCTCATCACTCACCTAGCTTCTGCCTGGGTCCAGCCACCACACTCCCCTTTCCCATGCTGTAGGCTGCAATATAGCTGCTAGGTCTCTTTCTGTGTGTGTGTGTGTGTGTGTGTGTGTGTGTGTGTGTGTGTGTGTGTGTATTAGTGTTTACTCATAGAACCTTTTCCTGCAGCACTGCAAGGGTTAATTCCATTTTGCTCTGTGTTCAACTGTTTGACTAATGACCTCATCAGCTCTCCTATATATGTTGGGCTGTTTTTCCAGCCCTTGACTGATCAATCCTTTAGATTGCTTTTTGTTTTACTTGCTTGCTAGGCCCTGCAAAAGAGCTATAAATTTGTCTGCTTTGTCTGTCTGTGTGCCAACTTACATAGCTACATAGTATGGTTGAAAAAAAGGGTAGGGATGGGAATTAAGAGAAGGTGAGTGACAACCAGACCTCTACATATTTATATAAGATGTAATGTTATTTAGTTCTAGGAAATCATTTAAGCCTTGTTTTAAAACTGTCCACTGTTCCAGCTGTGACCACCTCCTGAGGTAGACAATTCCACAGATTCACAGTTCTTATGGTGAAAAGGCCTTGTTGCCTCCAGATGGAGGCAGTGCCCCCCCTTCTTTTGAGAAAGAAAGACAAAGGGGAGCCCTCCCTAATGTGATATCTTACAAGCATTCAGGGAAACTTTATGAGAAAGTACACCTTACCAGATAGTGTTGTGCAAAACCAGGCACACTAGTTAAGAGTGAAGTTGCTTCGGACCAGGAGGAAAACCAGGCTGCTGCACTTGTTCACCAGACACATCACAGGACCGGGAGGAAGCTGGTAGGAAATGCAGAAGGTATTGCTTACAGTAAGAGTAGAAAAAACAGGGATCTGCACCAGAGACTTCAATAAAAAAATATTTATTTAAAAGTAGAATAAAAATATAAAAAGACATAGGCTACGCGTTATTCTACTTTTAAAGGGAACCTGTCATCAACTTTATGCTGACCGTACTGAGGGCAGTATAAAGTAGTGACAGACGCACTAATTTCAGCGTTGTGTCATTTAGGAGGTAAAAGTAAGTGGTTACTGAGAACCAGCATCATAATCATTGTAGCACAGGCCTTAAAAAGATTTAAATGTACCTGAGAAGAGTCCTGGTTTTTCCTAATCTCCTGCTCTCCCTGCCCATCTGCTGATGATTGGCAGTTTTCTCCTAGAGAAAAATGGAAAAACTACGTAGGTAGAAGACTATCAATCATCAGGAGGTGGCCGGGGGAGCAGGAATTTATGAACAACCATGACCCTTCTCATGAAGATTTGACTCTTTTCCAGGCCCAGTCTGCAATGTTTGTGATGTTGGTTCTCGGCAACCACTTACTTTTAACTTATAAATGACAGACCTCTGAAATCAACTCACTTGTCTCTACTTTATTCTGCTTTTAAATCGGGCAGCATAAAGATGATGACAGGTTCCCTTTAAATAAATATTTTTAGCGAAGTTTCTGGTGCAGCACACTGGTTTTTTTTCTCCTCCTGTGAGTCCCACTTTCTTTTGAGTGGATTTTACAGATTTTTACCATATTGTTTGTACTTTTATATTTTTATACTAGTTAAGCATGTCCCCACTTAGTTGCCTCTTCTCATGACTAAATAACTTTTATTCTTTTAGGCCCCATTCACACGTCCGTATTTTGCATCCAGATCCTGTCCGCATCCGTTTCCGCATTTGCGGACAATTATGTGGATAGGATGCGGATCCATTCATTTCAATGGGTCCCGAAAAAATGCGGACAGTACACCGTCCGCAAACAGAAATCCTCCTGTCCTACTTTTCCTCCGATTTTGCGGTCCGTAGCCCAATACAAGTCTATGGGACGTCCGTAAATGCGGAAGACATGCGGAAAGCCATCCGCATGTCATCCGTATTTGCGGATTCCGTTCCAGGAGGGGTGAAAAAAAAAAGATGTTATTCATCCTTCCGTTTTTTGCGGATCTGCAAATGACATATGGATACATCCTTTCCGTTTTTTACGGAAAGACGGAACGGATGTCCTGGAAAAACTGAGTTTTTTGCGGAACAACGGATCCGCAAAAAACCAGACCGTTTTCCATGATGTGCAAAAATACGGACGTGTGAATGGAGCCTAAGTGTGTCCTCATAATTAAGACACTCAATGCCCTATCAGTTTAGTTACTCTTTTTGTAATGGTGAAAAAAAAATATGCCCGATTTGCCATTTTTTTCATTCCTTCACTTAACCCCAAAAATTAAATAAAAAGTGATCAAAAAGTCAAATGCACCACAAAATGGTAACAATAAAAATCAGATACTGATGACCTATATTTAGCATTATGCTACTAGGGGCCTTGTTCATTCGGCCACAGTGGGAGAAATACGCTCAACCTTAACCCCTTAGTGACCAACAAAACACCTTTTTACTGCAGTCACTAAGGGGCCTTAGGCTTACGGTGGCCCAGTCTAAGTGGTAAGCGCTGCAAAGGTCTCCTATGCAGCAGAGGGCAGAGGATCACCTCTTACATGAAAGCCACACTCCTGCTCTAATAGTCCAGAACAGCAGGAATGCAAATCTCAGATCCAAGCCATTTAACCTCTTACATGCAGCAGGCAATGGCGCCCACTGCATCTAAGTGGTTACAGAGTAGGGTGGCCACCTGCTTCATCTCAAAAAGGAGGACATTTTTGGCCACACCCCCAACATGTTAAACCACACCCCCAATCTGCTAAACCACGCCCTCAACCTGTTAAACCACGCCCCTCATCCAGTAAGTGCCTGTCAAAAGAAAAAAAAAGAGGAAAACCTAAATTAATCAAATTGTAAATTAACCATAGGACCCCTATAAACACTACTAGAAATATTTAGCCACAAGTGAGAGGGGATAGTAATTATGAACCCTTTTTTTCAGTTCACCACTGATGCCCACCATGCCAAAGTGCCAATCCCTGATGCCCCCATAGCAAAGTGTCAAACGCTGATGTACTCACAGCACTGTGCCAACCATTACAAAAGCGCCAACCGCTGATATACCCACAACCATGCGCCAACCATTGCAAAAGTGCCAATCCCTGATGAACCCACAGCAATGTGCCCACCACTGATACCCCTATAGCAAGGTGCCAACCACTGAAACTAACATGAAAGTGCAAGTCACAGATGCCCCTCAGCAGTTATGCCCTGGGCTGGGCACTACATCACCTATATAAGCAGACAGCAATACAAAACATACAGAGTAAGGCTACTTTTACACCTGCCGCACCACGATCTGGCAACCTAATCCAGCAGAAAATGCAAGGAATCGGCTGGACCCAAACCACAGCATGCAGCAGTTTGTGTCCTATTGATTCTCTGCATTTTTGCCAGATTATGGGGCTGGTGGGCATTCTGCATCCAGCAGTGCTGGATCCAGTGAATTCCAGCAGGCTGTTCTCTGCTGGACCAGCCTGCCAGAATCACTTAGCTAGATGTGAAGGTAGCCTAATACAGTGCCCCATACCTCTTACATCCAGTGACTTCTTCTTTGATGTAGACATTCTCTTTCTTTATCTTCTCCATTCAGACCAAGACCGCCATGATGATTTCTTTCAGCCATCTCTCGTCTCTGCAGAGTTTGACAGACATCTTAGTTTTCTACTTTTCGATCATCCTCCCACCTTCTTTTCCATCATGCACCCCCAGTAACAGATATACCACCTGAAAATACTAGTTACAAACAGATAGTGCCCCTTCAATAATTATTTGAACAAAATGCTCTCCATAGTGCCTCCCCTTAATGAGTGCCAGTATATAGGGCCCCAGTAGATGCCTCCTTAGTGCTCCCCCCCCATTTCTCCATAGTGCCCCCATAATGTGTGCCAATATATAGGGCCCCAGTAAATGACCCCATAATGCTCCTTTCCCCCGAATTCTCCATAGCGCCCCTCCATAATGTGTGCCAGTATATAGGGCCCCCAGTATATGCCACCTCATATGTGCCAATATATAGGCGCCCTAGTATATGCCACCTCATATGTGCCAATATATGGGCGCCCCAGTAGATGCCCTCCATAGTTCTCCTTCCCCCCAATTATCCATAGCACCCCCATAATGTGTGCCGGTATACAGGACCCCTAGTAGATGCCCCCTCATATGTGCCAGTATATAAGTCCCCCCCAGTATATGCCCCCATAGTGCTCCTTGCCCCCCTCCTTTTCCATAGTGCCCCATAATGTGTTGGTAAATAGGGCAGTGCCCCCCAAAGTGCCATTTTTTGGCCCCCACCCCCTTTCTTGCCATGGTATACTTTAAATAATGAAAACAATAAACACTTATACTTACCTACATGATACTCTTAGTGCAGCGATGCAGGCCTCTTCTGGCCTGTGTCCCGCTCTGTAAGGCTGAGGCGGCGCGATGACGTCATCGCGCGCCGCCTGAGCCGGCCTCTGATAGGCTGCAAGCCTAGTGCCTGTAGCCTATCAGATGAACAAGCAGTGGAAACGCCTCTCCCCTGCACTATTCATCTGTATCGCTGTCCTGAGGACGGCGATACAGATGAATATAGATGAGCGCTTCGTTTCCACAATATGTCTGCCCCTGGGACGGCAGAAGAAAACACCTAGGACAAAAAAGGAGGACTTCTGGCCGTCCGTCCTGGCCTTGCGCCGGACGGAGGACCAGGAGTCTAAAAACCGGACTTCTGGCCACCCTATTACAGAGGGAGCAGGCTCCCTCTGTCTCCCACCCCGCAAATGATATAGCGGGGTGCCCATGCTAGTGCAGGCAGGCCAGGGCCTAGTGTAGGCTCCAAGCCAGTCTCCATTAAAATTCATTGCACTATAAGAATACTGCAATGTATTTTAGAAGAGATCAAAATATCACCTATTATAGTCGTTTGTGGGACTATTAAATGGTAATGACCCACATTGCCAAAATATCATATAAATTATCCAACATGGTGAACAATATAAAAAAATGAAAAAATATATATTTTAAGATACTGCCTGTTTCATGGATCCTGATTCTCTCCCTCCTGAGCTGACCCTTGCCTGTTCGCTGTGCTGACCTTGTGCTGCTTTCCCTGACCTCTGGACTGTTTCACAGATTTGCATGTACTCTGCCTGTTTCTTGACTACTGGTATTGTCTGATCCCTCGGTGCTTGGCACAGATGTCTCTGATCCTAGTTGTTCAGAAGCCAATCACAACAGGTCTGTTCCAAGAGATAGTGGTCTGCTGGCTTCTTTGCAAAGAAGACCAGTTCCCCGTATAGGGGACCACCAGGATAACACCCTCAGGACTATCCCAAAGTCAAAACAGGCTGGGTAGCACAGTAGGTGTACATTCACTGCCTGTAACACTTACATAGCCCAGCTGATATTTGTTTTAACATCTCAAAATGTGGGAGGTAAATGAAGTGGCATTTTTGGACACACAAACATTATCCAAGAGGGTGCACCTATAAGGAGAATAACAGTTACCTAGGATCAAAGCTCCAATAAATTTGTACCTACAATGCCCTGTCACCTTAGGGGAGATTTATCAAAACTGGTTCAAAGGGAAACTGAATTAATTGTCCATAGCAACAGATTCCTCCTTTTATTTTTCAGAATTCCTTTAGAAAATGAAATGAATCTGATGGGAAGCTAGGGGCAACTACGTCATTTTTCCTTTGCACTAGTAATCTCTTCCCTTGAAAGCATTCAAACAAAAGTATTACTGTAATTTGCCAGCAGAATGTTTGCTGCTTGATGCCCTTTAGAAACTGATAGACTGGGTGGCTACTCTGGACCAGGGCCAATCATCCATAACACGGCATGGCAACACATCACTGTGACAGGAAGGAGGGGAAGTGGGCGCAACATCCTGCCCTGCTTCTGTTGGGGACTGGAGGATGTAGCTAAGCAGTTGGTGTGGGAACCAGACCAACACAAACATGGAGCTGTCAATAGGATCTGGCCTTGTTGCTTAAGTGCTGCCTCGCCACTGCCGCAAAAAACATTGACCAGTGGGCCAAGAAAGACATGTACTGTCCCTGCCCATAACTGCTGCTCCAGGTGTCCACCTTGGCATGCAACTTTTTACACAGTGATAATTTCAAGGAGTGGCCCATGTTCTGCACCACATTTTTTTGAGAAATAATAGCGGCTAGATATCTTCAAGCCAGGCTGCATGCATGTCCTCAGCTCCATAAAAGCAGCATAATCCGCTGCAACAAGTGTACAACCAGCAATTTGGCTAGGTGAGAGTTAATCTTGTGCACCAGCAGAACGCTGGGTGTATACAGTTGTATCTTGGCCATATTCCGTTATCGATGGCTGACTGTGGACCAGAATAGATGAGTAGTCTGATCGGGAGAAGCAGTAAGTAATGATGACAATGACAAGGAGACTATATTGCACATGCGTGTGGCCTGGCTGCTGCAAAGAAGACTGGGCGAAGGAGGATACTTTTGTTGTGCTACTTTTATTTTCCCATTTTGGTGAGGCTGATTTATGTAGTTCAATAGAGTCGTGGTGCCTGTTTGTGTTTGAACGCCCATGGCTTACTTTAATCTTGCGTATCTTGCACACAGCAATGCTTTTGTCTTCCAGCAGTGTGGAGAAAAAGTTCCAGAGAAGAGATACTCGCACAGAGCTAGCAGCAGACAAGCTTGACTTAGATCTTGCACATTTTGAGCCTGCATGCACAATATCAGCAGCATCACCAGTTCCAAAGCTGACCTTAATAGAAGCAAATCTGGTGATAGCACCTTTTTTGGGATGTTCTGAATGTACATTTCCTCTGCTGTTTATTGTTGTCACTACCACCACCTTCCTCCTCTGATGTTAACTCCTCCTCTGCAACCCAATCTGGCTCACCCTCCACCTGCTACTTTTATCAGACTGTATATGTCATTATGGACTCTTTGGCCCCCTTCCCAATTCCCTGCTCTGTGTTTTTTTCCCAAGTGCCACTGTCAGTACCACTGGCTCTACTGCCACCACTATGGCTGGAAGTGCCAATACTACCACTACCACCAACACAACTATGCATGGGGTCTCCCGTCTCTCCCTGAACCGCCTCCTCATGGCTGTCCAAATGCCAACTGTTCTCACATAACTCAACAGTGAGACTTTCTTGAGAATGTTTCATAGCACATGGTTTTGTTGCCTCTTGTTAGGAAAAAGAAGGCCCCACTTTCAGAAGCCAGGGAGAACTGTGGCATTTTACTACTACAGACCAGATGACTGGTGCTGTTACTACTGCTATCCACATTCTGACTCTAGGAGGAAGATTCATGGGTCTTTCGCTTTCCACTCTTCTATTTTCCAGACATTTTATTATGAGGCCTATAAATGAAAAGTCACAGGTTTGCTACACAGATTATTAAACAGTGGTCAAATGCAAATGTCACTATGGCATCTGAGAGTGTTAAAAACTGACTGAGATCAAGGAAAGCACAGACTGTACTAGGCTTCCAGGCTCATTATTAGTATATCCCAGTTCAGGCCAATAGGTGGCAGCACTGAGTTGTGACCTAGTGATTCCATTATTCTGTAGAAGTTGCAATCTGATTATTGCAAGTTGTGGTCCTCTTGGGGACCTAACAAAAAGTGAAAAAAAAGCAAAAGAAAAGTTTTTAAAAAATAAAAAAATATAAAAGTTCAAATCATCTTTCCCAAAAATAAAAATAAATAAACAAAAAAATAACATCATGGGCATTGCCGCATGTGAAAACGCCTGTACTAATAGAACAGTTCTATCCTTGTCTGTAGTGCGGACAATAATAGGACATGTTCTGTTTTTTGCAGAATGGACATATAGAAACGGAATACACATGGAGTAACTTCCGTTTTTTTTATGACCCATTGAAATGACTGGTTCCGCATATGGTCCGCAAAAAAAACGGAACGGACACGGAAAGAAAATACATTTGTGTGCATGAGCCCTAAGGGTTCATGCACACAACCATATGTATTTTGAGGTCTGCAAAACACAGATATGTAAAAAAATATGAATGACGTCTGTGTGCATTCCGTATTTTGCGTAATGGAACAGATGGCCCCTATTAGAAGAGTCCTATCCTTGTTCATAATCCGGACAATAATAGGACATGTATTTTTTTGCAGAACTGACATACGGAAACGGAATGCACACGAAGTAACTTCTGTTGTTTTTGCGGACCAATTGAAATGAATAGTTCCGCATACGGTCCGTAAAAAAATGGAACGGACAAGGAAAGAAAATCATGTGCATGAGCAGGGCTATAGAGCTCCTGAGTGGGGGTGCTGTTAGGGTTGCCACCTTCCCAACAGAAAATACCAGCTAAGTTTACACAAGTTAAAAAGGTTGGTGTGGCTCAACATGGGGTTATTGCATTATATTTTACTTTTTTCTCCTTTTTTTTTCAATAAAAACAATCTTTTCACTGATGGGAATAACCTTCAATGACCGTTCCCCAGAAATCTAATAATTATAACCTGAAATATTTTTGCACTCCAGAAATACATCAAGGCCCCTCTTGAACTCTTTTAGTGAACTCACCATCACCACCTCCTCAGACAGAGAATTTCATAGTCTTACTTCTCTTACAGTAAAGAATCTTCTTCTATATTTGTGTACAAACCTTCTTTCCTCCAGACGCAGAGGATGTCCCCTCGTCACAGTCACAGTCCTGGGTATAAATAGATGATGGGAGAGATCTCTGTACTGCCCCCTAATATATTTATACATATTTATTTATACATAGTCAATTACTTTAGTTGCCCTCCTCTGATCCCTCTCCAGCTCTGCTATGTCTGTCTTGTTCACCAAAACCATAAATCAGTATTCATATTTTCTGGAGTGCAGTCAAGAGTGAGGTATAATTCAATTTCCTCTGCCTAACCTCAAGACCCAGAAGACTTGTGTTAAGGATAGTATCTGGCAGGGTGTTCCATGCTGCAGTTTTCATCCGGATGATTCTCAGCATCCTCTGATCCCTCAAAAGCTCTGCTATGTCTGTCTTGTTCACCAAAACCATAAATGAGTATTCATATTTTCTGGAGTGCAGTCAAGAGTGAGGTATAATTCAATTTCCTCTGCCTAACCTCAAGACCCAGAAGACTTGTGTTAAGGATAGTATCTGGCAGGGTGTTCCATGCTGCAGTTTTCATCCGGATGATTCTCAGCATATTTGATGGTGATGGATTCATAGCTGTTTTGCCATTTATGTCATTTTGTTCTGTATTAAAGCTTTAAAACTTTAATGTTCAGAGCTTGTAGATCTAAATAATCCCTAGCTTTTCAAAGCATGATGTCTGAAAGTGGTGTGTGTCGGTGTGTTCTAGTGTGTTATTGAATTGGCATCTTGTCAGTCATATTGACAGTTGTGGCAGTGTGTATTTGTGAAGTGTGGGCTGTATTTTGGATGTGATTCATGCTCCATTTAGCAGCCTGAAGTTAAAGGTGAGTGGAGATAGACCACTCACTTGCAGTCATACCCACATCACATGCTGGGATGGTGAATATGACTTTTGGTCTATGTCTTTCACATGGTCAGAAGGAAAGGCTTGCCAAATACATAGTTATATGTAGAGTGGAGCAGACTAGTTAGGGACATTCCTGGGACACACTGCTGATCCAAAGATAGATCAGTAAAGACAGTAGTATTTGTCAACCAGCCTCCAACAATATGTAGCTGTGCTGCTAGAATATACACCACGCAATTCTGAAATTGCAGCACCAAGAAGCACAAGACCTAATGTTATGCAAATCGAGGAAGTAGTAGGTGTTGTATAAGATCTGCAAATTATCAAATTTTCAAGCACTTTGTTCCAATCTGTGACATGTAAGAGGGCCATAAAAGCTAGACTGAAAGCAAAGTTGATTAGCCATTGAAACCTCAAAAATTGGATCAAGTTGTGTGCGATGCCTACTGTTCATCGATATGCCAGTTATGGCAACTTGCCGAGACAGAATTATTGAATTGAGAGACCTTGGTTTATCACTCTGGCAGATCGATACGTGTGTAGGCCAAGCAGTCAGCACTGCTCATCGTTGCATGCCCTGATGGTTGGAAGAACAACAATGCATAGAGGCAAACCTCTGTATGAATGGATTGTCTGATTAGAAGAATGGTGTGCAATGATTCATTTTTTACTGCAAGCGTGCCTACAGAAACCATGGCAAGGCATATACCAGCTACAGATGTTCCATTGACCTCACGCAACCACTCTGAAAGGCTATCATGGTGCACAGCAAGATGACATTCATGCTTTTGTCTCCGACACGATAATAGCTGGAGATTGGTCTGGAGACCATGTGGGAAGAGTCCTTCACAAGGGAACGTCACACAGGTCCTGCTTCCAGGATTATGGTGTGGGTGGCAGAATGTACCATAGACTTCATCTCATGTACACTAACAGCTCAGAGTTACATTGATTTGTTCATTGGACCATTGGTATGGCCATTTCTCCAAAGTGTTCCAAGAGCCGTTTTCCAACAGGGCAATGCCAGGCTGCATGTTGCTAATACTAAGGTGAGCAGCCTGTATGTCATACCATGGCCTGCAGCATTTTTGGACTTGTCTCTCATTGAGCACATATGGGACATTATTGGTTGGCAGCTGTAAAGTTACCTGCAGTGGACCCTGATAATTTGCATCTCTAAGTGCATTTAGCATAGCAGAACATTGCTCATACAACCATTAACCCCTTCCAGTCCGCCATACGGCTATTTACGTTGGTGGTGAGGACTTTACATAGCCGCGGTATGCCTGCTGTTTCATACAGCAGGCACTCACGTCTAGTGTCCGCTACTGGCGGTAATGCTACTAGCGGAAATCTTAATGCTGAAAATCCGGAAGCAGGCGCTTCGGCTCCCCCTGGGGGAGTCGGAGTGTGTTAGCAGCAGCCCCTGTTCTCCTGTGTGACTGGAGGCTGCTGCTTAGTAATTTCTATGGAGCCCCTGCCTGTAGCAGGGCTCCATAGAAATACAGTAAAATCATCATAGACTTCAATGCTAATGCATTGGAGTCCATGAGAAAAGCAATACAATGATTGCTTGTTATAGGTCCATATTACGGCACCGAACCGAACTTTTGAAAAGTTTGTAACGAATCTGGAAAAAAAAAAACGGTAACGCAAAACTTTACTTTTTTCACAGAATAGACCAGGATACAAGGGATTATTACTCCTATAATCCCTTGTATCCTGGTTTTCTGTGAAAATAAAATGTGTGACGTCACCCCACAGCCCCTGAAGTGCCTGAGCGCGCCGACATCTTGTCAGTGCGTCTCAAGACTTCAGAGGAATAGGAGCAGCAGATTAGATAGACAGAGAAAAGATATAGATAGATAGAAAATCAAACAAGTAGATAGATACGGGGAGAGATAGAGAAGAAATAGAAAGGGTTAGTGAGAGAAGCAGGAGAGAGGAAGAGAAATCTAGAAATAGAAGGTGATAGATAGGGAAAGAGGCTGAGAAAGCAAGAGATAGGTAGAGATAGGGAGAGGAAGTCATATAAATAAAAAAATTGTGACATCTAGGGAGAGATAGGGTGAGAAAAAAAATAGTGAGAGAAAAGAGTCAGGACAGGTAGCATTCCTGTTCCGTGACCGTACACGCTACACGTTGCTGCTCAGCTGGGTGCCGTCAACCCCGTTTAGCCACAACAAAAAAAGTTTAAAAAAAACTCAAAAAAAAGTTATAAACAAAGTTTAAAAAAAAAAGTTAAAAAAAGTTATAAAAAAAGTTAAAAAAAGTTAAAAAAAAGTTATAAAAAAATAAATAAAGTTTAAAAAAAGTATAAAAAAAATACATTATTTAATTTTCCCCCACACAATAAAAATATGTCCAAGCGTCCTACTTCCAGCACTTCCCAGGCAAGAAGTGCAACAGCAGGCGGTGAGGATAGGAGAAGTGGCAGCACCAGGCCAGGTGGCAGCCGGGGTAACAGGCGTGGCAGCAGGGTGCAGCTACCCCTGACGGCCACTGGTCAAGTAAGAACCACACAGCCAGCGGTTCTAGATTGGCTTACCCAATCCTCCAGTTCCACCGCCCAAAGCTCCCAAACGAGGAGTCAAGCATCCGCTGGATCATCCGACACCACCCTTACATGGGACGGTCAGCGAGAGTCCTCTGCCCCGTCCCCTGTTATTCGAATGCCACTCACCTTTGGGGCACCTTCTGCCAGGGAACTGTTGTCAAACCTTGATCTGCCCTTGGATTCTCTACCACTTTTTAGTGATGAGGAGGAGGAGGAGGAAGTAGTCCACCAAAGTCATTGGGTGGAATGTAGTGAGACAGAGGAGGTGTTGGCTGTAAGCAGTCAACAGAGCCAGGGAGGGGCATCCAGTGCCACACCTGATATTCTGTCCCAGCCACTGGAGGAAAGTAGCAGTGGTGCCGAGTTTGACGACGATGTCGCTGATCGGACATGGCGCCCTCAAGCAGCTTCATCCTCATCATCAGGGGAGGAAATAGAGGTGCCACCGACGCAGCAACATCCCACTGTTGCAAGGAACCGAGGCACAAGAGGGAGGAGTAGAAGCCAAGATACCAGGCAGAGATCACCCTCTCAAAGCCTTGGTCCCGAGAGGGCACCCTCAGGCAGCAGTGGCAGTCAACAGCCAGCAAGACCCCCCGTGGCTGTCAGCAAACCACGGTCCTCAGTCGTCTGGCAGTTCTTCTGCCTGGGGAAAGATAAGCACATCGCTTTGTGCCTGCTGTGCAATGAGAGGGTCAGTCGTGGCAGGGGTGATATTCTCGGGACAACATCCATGCGAAAGCACATGGAAAAGCAACACCAACAGGCCTGGAAGAACCGTGACCCCAATACCACCTCCTGTCAGGATGCACCATACACTGCAGATCCCATCATGCAGCATCCTCTCAGTGGAACTCAGGGCTCGTCAGCCTCAGGTGCCAGCACCAGCACAGTGTCACTGCCATCTACACCGCTAATGAGGCAGCAATCCGTGACTGAGTCCATGGGCAGACGTCAGGTCTATTCCAGCAGCCATCCCATGGCCCAGAATCTGACCGGACACCTGGTTAAGCTGCTGGTGCTTCAGTCCCTGCCCTTAAACCTCGTGGACTCCCAGCCTTTCAGGGATTTCATGGCGTGTGCGCACCCCAGATGGCGAGTCCCCAGCCACCACTACATCTCTGGCAAAGCTGTCCCATCACTGCACAGTTATGTGCAGAAAAAGGTGGGCGACTCATTGGGACTCTCGGTGTCCAAGACCGTGCACCTGAGTGCTGATGTCTGGTCCTCAAATTATGGCCAAGGGCAGTACATGTCTGTTACTGCCCAGTGGGTCAACATCCTCCCAGAAGACCATCAGGAAGTTGGCCCATTCTTGCCACTGTCACCTCCACGGTGCTTTAGGGGGCCAGCAGCGGGAAGCAGAAGTTCTGCCTCCACCACCTTGCAACTATCCGCCGCTTTGACAGCAGTCCAACCTGCCCCGGTGTCTTACCACCGATGTCAGGCCCGGCACTCTCAGGCTGTCTTCCATTTGGTGAGCCTGGGTGAACGGAGCCACAGTGGGCTGGAGCTCCTCTGGACCATCAGGGAGGAGATAGATGAATGGCTGACCCCACGTCAACCAACGGTGGGAAGTGTGGTAGCAGACAATGGGAGGAAAATTGTCTCTGCAGTGCAGCAGGGAGGGCTGAGTCATACACCTTGTATGGCACATGTGATAAACCTCATAGTGCACAGGTTTCTTCGATCATTTCCTGCACTACAACACCTTATGAGGATGTCACGCAGAGTGTGCAAACACTTCAGCCACTCCTACACTGCAAGGAACACCCTGCTCAGGATCCAGAGACAGCGCAGTCTGCCCCAACATCGGCTAATCTGCGACGTGCCAACACGCTGGAATTCTGCCCTCCACATGCTGGACCGCCTGTACGAGCAAAGGTCAGCCGTTACAGACTACCTCATGGGGCAATCAGGCAGCTTCAACGCCACACTGCGACTTCCAAGTCACACACTGGCAGATGATGCGTGAAGTCTGCCAATTGTTGATCCCTTTTGAGGACGAGACTTTGTTTGTGAGCAGGCAGGACTATGAGATAAACGACATCATACCACTCGTCCATGTTCTGGAAAGTGCACTGAAAAGCATCATCAGCGAGGATTCCCAGGCCACCACTCCAAGGCTGAACATCTCCTTGAGCCCAGAGATGGATGAAGTGCAGATGGAGGGTGAGGAGGAGGAAGATGTCCATGCCCAGCCATTTCACACACCGCCACCTGGCTTCTCTGCCTCTCAATCACAGGAGGAGATGGAGGATGAGGTGGTAGAGGAAGCGGAGGAAGACCCCAGCAGACCCTGGAACTATACCGAGGACAGTGGAGAGGAGAGGCGCTCATTGTCCTTGGTGCAGATGGCAAGGTGCCCGCGGGAGTGTCTGAGGAGTGACAGCCGGATTGTGGACATCCGACAGAGGGACCAATACTGGCTGGCCACCCTGGTGGACCCTCGCTTCCGCCGCAAAATGGCTGAATTTTTTCAGAGAGGGAGGCAAAACTGGGGTACTACCGGGACCTACTCACCAGACAGCTGGTCTCTACTTACCAGCGAGACCAGCCAGGTTCCCAGACAACATCCGCTCGGGGGGAACCAGCGCGCTCCACTACCACCACCACTAGTGGAGGCGTGAGAAGTCGCTACAGCCTCCAATCGCTGATGAGCGATTTCATGCAGCCAGCTGCTGAAGAGGGGACACAACACCGGACTCATGGCGTGGACCAGCATGAGCTCACCCACCAGGTCACTGCCTACCTGGATTGTACCCTGCCCCAAAGTGTCACCGACCCCATGCAGCACTGGGCAGAGAAACTGGACATTTGGCCTCAACTGGCAGAGTTTTCTTTGGCTCTGCTGTCCTGCCCAGCCAGTAGTGTCGCGTCAGAGAGGGTGTTCAGTGTGGCGGGTAACATCGTAACACCGCAAAGAACGAGGCTCTCTTGCCACAGTGTTGAGATGCTGACTTTTATAAAGATGAATCGTGCCTGGATTACATCGGATTATACCACCCCCCTGCCTGATGTGAATGACTAAGTCATCAGTCACCCATCTTGCATGGTAATCCGTGTGTCCAAGAAAATGACCTTAAGATCCCAAATATGTGCCCAACGTAAAAATCTGTAATTTAACTTATTAAGTAATCACCTTAAAAATTCCCTACTTAATTCGGATACATTTAAATAAACAGAACCCCATCTCCAAATTTAATGTCCATAGTGTGTTGGCCAACATCTCCACACCAGCTTAATGCCTCACACCGGTGTACCGTCCAACCCATACCCCAAGAACAGTACCATCCCTAAAATAATCCCCACGACTATGCTTCACAAAGTGGGGATTTCACCTTTTGTGAACTATAGCCGTGGGGTTCTATCCCTGGCACCCATGCCAAGGAACACTACTCACCGTTTTGTGATCGGGTACTAACTGTTCTTGAGGTATTTTGTTGATATCATGAGAGTAGTAAAATCTCGCACCGCAAATCCTGATGGGGTTTTTCTCTGTGCGAATGATTTCACGCCTCTCATGCAGTCACACGTGGAATAAGGCTGTCTATGGGGTATATATCACGGAGGCTGCTGTCCTTCAACTGTGATATAAAAAATCTCCACAGTTAGTTACAGCAACAAACAGTTGCTGAAAGGCAGGTTAACTTGCCTTATTTATGGGTGCCTTTACAATGGGATGCTTTTTGGGGTTCTCTGCTGCCTAAAATCCACAGCGCATCGTTGGCTGTTTTTATGCCACCTTCAGTACTATGGGGCTGGACGGAAATACCCAGTTCAGCGCAGACCTGCGTATGTCCGGATGGCACCATAGTACTGAATGCCGTTTGGTGAACGGTATAAAAATGCCCTGTGGATTTTACTCAGCAGACCCGCAGCCCCATGTGAGAGTACCCATAGGGTGAAGTTTTTTAGGAGTGACCAAAGAGAGGGCGGGAAGGTCACTCCCATACCCCATCAGGGTTTTTTCCCCTACCCACTTTAAAAGATAAGTCCAGGCAATTAATAACTTTCTGTGCCCTTACTTGAACCAAAAACTTATTAATTGCCCGGACTTATCCTTTAAAGGGAACCTGTCATCTCCGAAACACCCCCTGAACTAGAGTAAGCGTTGTATAGTGTAAGTGATGCTGAATCCGAATATGTAAGCTTTATCTTCATACTCACTTCCATTCTGACGCTGTGCTCCCACAAACCTGCAGTAAAATGCACTCAGTGGACTCTTCTTTGAGTCCTCTCCATTATGTGAGTGAGCACCGGAGTCCACTGAGTGCATTTTACTGCAGGTTTGTGGGAGCACAGCGTCGGAATGGAAGTGAGTATGAAGATAAAACTTACATATTCGGATTCAGCATCACTTACACTATACAACGCTTACTCTAGTTCAGGGGGGGTTCCGAGATGACAGGTTCCCTTTAAGCCAGCTGGTGACAGCACTAAAAAAACACAAAAGCATACATCCATTGGGTTGGGCGCTGCACTCGGTTAGGACATCAAACTGGTGTAACAAAGATATATATATATGTCTCGCCAACAGCCATAGGCCCAGATTCAACAGGTTTGACACCAGAGTAATTGCGTCAATTTGTAAAGCGAGTGCCAGTGAGGTGTCCATTTCATGAAAATTGGACACGTATTTTTGGATAATGGAACTGGCGTAAAGCCTTCTTGAATCTGTGCCTTTTTAAATGTCCTTTATTCACCTCATAAATTCTGTGGGTGAGGTTAGCTGTCTATTTAACCGTATCCGTATCCTACTAGACTAGCTGTAATGTTACAGGGTTTTTTTTTTTTTTAAGGTTGACTGTCCTGTGCTGAACTCTACATTTACATTTTGTCATGTATAAAAACTGATTTTTACAAGAGTGGATATTCTTAGCTTCCAACTTCAGTTCTCTGTACTAGGACCTTCTGGGTCCAAAAGAATACTGCTCCTACTAATGCCCCCACCGTCAATTGTCTATTTGGAAACATATGGGTGCAATCAAGAGCTGCTGAAGCTGCCTCCTCAACTTGTCTCTTCTCAACTATACTGGCCTGGGTGCTATCAAGTGCTGCCGCCTACTCGTACAAGTGCTGCCACCTCCTCCTCCGTCAATTGTCTCTTCTCAACTATACTGGACTTGGTGCTATACAAGTGCTGCCGCCTCCTGCTTCTCCGTCAATTGTCTCTTCTCAACTATACTGGCCTGGGTGCTATACAAGTGCTGCCTCCTCCTCCTCCTCCGTCAATTGTCTGTTCTCAACTATACTGGACTTGGTGCTATACAAGTGCTGCCGCCTCCTGCTTCTCCGTCAATTGTCTCTTCTCAACTATACTGGACTTGGTGCTATACAAGTGCTACCGCCTCCTGCTTCTCCGTCAATTGTCTCTTCTCAACTATACTGGCCTGGGTGCTATACAAGTGCTGCCTCCTCCTCCTCTTCCGTCAATTGTCTGTTCTCAACTATACTGGACTGGGTGCTATACAAGTGCTGCCTCCTCCTCCTCCTCCTTCAATTGTCTCTTCTCAACTATACTGGACTTGGTGCTATACAAGTGCTGCCGCCTCCTGCTTCTCGTCAATTGTCTCTTCTCAACTATTACTGGCCTGGGTGCTATACAAGTGCTGCCTCCTCCTCCTCCCTCCGTCAATTGTCTGTTCTCAAACTATACTGGACTGGGTGCTATAACAAGTGCTGCCACCTCCTCCTTCTCCGTCAATTGTCTCTTCTCAACTATACTGGACTTGGTGCTAATACAAGTGCTGCCGCCTCCTGCTTCTCCGTCAATTGTCTCTTCTCAACTATACTGGCCTGGGTTGCTATACAAGTGCTGCCTCCTCCTCCTCCTCCGTCAATTGTCTCTTCTCAACTATACTGGCCTGGGTGCTATACAAGTGCTGCCGCCTCCTGCTTCTCCGTCAATTGTCTCTTCTCAACTATACTGGACTTGGTGCTATACAAGTGCTGCCGCCTCCTGCTTCTCCGTCAATTGTCTCTTCTCAACTATACTGGACTTGGTGCTATACAAGTGCTGCCGCCTCCTGCTTCTCCGTCAATTGTCTCTTCTCAACTATACTGGACTGGGTGCTCTACAGGTGCTGGAGTACGCCTGTCTGTCTTCTGACCTGTGATGTCACTGAGACCGCATCGACTTCATCGCAGCCTATTCTTGGGCTGGTGCCACGATCTACCGTGTGTTTTTGGTGCTCTGGCATGACATGGACTGCTCCAGCAGACATCTTCAATGCTGTCAAATGTTGTCGACCTGGCTGTCGACGACTATTTTTGCACTTTGATTTTTTCCACTTTTTTCATTGTAATAGCAACTGCAACTAAACGAAACTATACCCTATCAGACTCCCTCTATTGTAGCTGCAATTATTCAGCCGTTATAGCAAGGTTCGTTTTAGGTTCGGTTCGTACGAATCCGAACTTCACGAAAGTTCGCCGAACCGAACTTTTCAAAAGTTCGCTCATCCCTAGTTTTTATAAATTAAAAAAAATGTAAAAATATATAAATTTAAATCACCCTCCTTTCCCTAAAATGAAAAAAAAAAAAAAAAAACATAAAAATACAAAATATACATTATAGGTATCCTGGCAAAAATGCCCGTACTATTAAAATATAAAAAATATAATCCCATATGGAAAACGGCGAAACAGAAAAAAAAGTCAAAATGGCTGATTTGTCGTTTTTTTGGTTGCTTCTCCTCCCACAAAAATTAAATAAAAAGTGATCAAAAACTCGTACATGCCCCAAAATGGTATCACTGAAAAGTACAGATCACCCTGCAAAAAATTAGCCTTAGCTCCACATATATAAATACAAAAAAGTTATAGCGGTTAGAATATGGAGACTAAAAGATAGAAACACAATAAAAAGTATTCGTATGTGGTATTGCCAGATTCATACTGACCTGGAGAATGAACTTAACTGGTCAGTTTTATGATATAGGAAACGCGGTAAAAACAAAACCCAAAAAAGCTGTTCTAGAAATGTGTTTTTTTTTCAATTTCACCCCATTTATATTTGTTCCCACTTCCCACCATATTTTATGCAACCATCAATAGTGCCATTAGAAATAGCATTGTGTCCTGCAAAAAACAAGCCCTCATACAGCTACGCATGTGAACAGAAAAATAGTTTGGTCCTTCATTAAGCTTGTCCTGCTTGGTGGAGAATGTTTAACGCTATTCTAGGTAGTTTTTTTTTCCACAAAGAATGAAATGTCTGAATAATGCCTCATTTACACATCCGTGTTTTGGTCATTGATTTTCATCAGTGATTTTGAGCCAAAACCAGATGCGGCTCTGAACACAATAGGAGCAGATCTTTCCCTTAGGCCCCTTTCACAGGAACAATATGGATTGTGTCAGGCCTCGTTCACACTTCCGTGTCAGTGTCACGTCCATAAAAAAAGCGTACGCGTTTCATCTGTGAAGGATCCGTGGTTAGTCCGTGTGTCTGTTTTTACCATCCGTGTGTCATCCATAATTCACTGACTTTGCTCAGCTGAAAATTAATTTCCAAAGAATCTCCTATTAGTCATCAGTGAAAAACGGACGCAACACGGCGACAACACCAATTTAATGGACGTGCTTGGTCCGCATCATGGATCAAAGTAGTGCATGTCCCGTGATTTTTTTCTGACCCACGCTCAGAAAAAAAATACTGAAATGTGAACAGACACATTTAAATCAATGGTTGTGTGTGCTGTCCGCGGAAAAAGTGGACAGCACTCGTCAGTGAAAAATGGAAATGTGAACGAGGTCTCAGGGTGCATTCAGTGAAACTCACACCATTTTGCAAGCAAGTTCAGTCAGTTTTGTCTGTGATTGCGTTCAGCTGTTCAATTTTTTCCGCATGGGTGCAAACAGTTTTGATGCGTTTTCCATGCACGTGAAAAAAAACTGAAGTTTTACAAACATGTCCTAGAAACCATCAGTAAAAAATGCATTGCACCCGGACTGCAATGTGTTTTTCACTGAAGCCCGATTCACTTCTATGGGGCCAGGGCTATGTAAAAAACATAGAATATAGAACGTATTGCGATTCTCACGCAACACAGAACTGATCATGAAAAAAATGCTTATGTACATAGACCCATTTAAATAAATGGGTAAGGAGTCAGTGGGGGTGCTATGCATCCCTCTCACACATTGCAACCGCACAGAAAACTCGCTCATATGAAAGGGGCTTTATACCTTATGTCTGTGGAGGCCCCAACCCTGGTTTGGGCTCATAATCACTGATGGAAATCACTGACCAAAACTCTGATGTGTGAATGAGGCTTAATCCTTTAGGTGACTTTTGGGTAAATGTATAAAGGCAATGACTGTAAAAGATACAAGAGTTTGAGAATATTATCATCCTTAATACTGTAGGTTTGCCCTGCCCATGAAGGATAGAGTAAGGTCCTTCCATGCCACAAACTGGGACTTCAGGAATGTAAGAAATGGTGATAGTTTGTGTATAGTGTATATGCAAAGAAGGTAATTTGGTTATATGGACTCTTAAGATACGGGAAATGAAAAAGTATTCCAGTGGGAATATTTTGAGCATCTAGGAGACATTCAGCAACATTGCCTCTAATGGCCTTGCATCCTTTTTTCACTTTTCTTGTCAGAATGCCAGAATACCTCTTTAAGCTATTCTGATTCAACTGTGATGCTTTGAAGTTTGCTCTTTTTTGGAGATACAGTATCTAAGCATCTGTGGCTAATAGGTATAATTGTTAGTGATCATTGTGTAGTGCTGTGGAATATGTTGGGAAGATTTATTTTAGTCCTATCTAAGATACAGGTATCATAAATTTAAATGGGCAGTCTAAAGATGTGCATAATTTATCACAGTGGCTCATGCTGATAAATCTGTTGCATGGCTAAACACTTGTCTAACTTTATGCCACCTTTTGGTTGCCTTATTTTGTAAAATAATTTCATGCCAAAAATTTTGGGCGAATTCTGTCACTTCTAAGATCACTTCTTCTTCCCCACCAAGTCATAATTAGATACTGCAGGGCAAGTGCAGGGCCTGTTCAGGGCTAGAAATTAATCAGGCAGGGAGAGAGAGACAGGGAGAGATAGGGAGAGACAAGGAGATATGCAGCGAGCCGGTACCGCAGGGGGAACACGTGAGCGTCAGGAATATGTCACAGTGTGGTGTTGCCGATGGTTTACTCACGGTTTTCAGTAGTGTCCCCTGGACCGGCGTGCAGTTGCGTGGAGGGTGGACATGACTTCCCTCGGGGCACACTCTGTACGCAGGACTCCGCCGGATGGTGAGACGAGGTGCCCTTGGTGGTAATTTTGGCAGTGTCAGTCGGCTGGGTCCTGGTTTGTCGTGACGCCAGTGTCTTAAGGTAGACACACCCGTAATAGTAGTAATGAGGAGGAAGCAGCTTGTATGAACAATAAACTTTTTACTCTTTGTCTTGCAAAGGGTCTCATACAGGTTATAAATAATCCACTTGATATAGAATGAGAATGCTGCAGGAAAAATGCTCCTTAGGCTGGTTACTGGTTGATGTAGGTAGAGCGATAATATTGATCTTATGATGAGAGTAATTCACGTATTATAATCCACTTGTGATGATAATCCATTTATAATGATAATCCACTTATATTGATAATCCACCTGATCTAGGCCTAGCTTAGGATAGTACAATATAGTTTCAATCTTTCATATGAGCAACCCCACAGGGCAGGCATTAATACTTCTGAACCACTGTTTTCTGGGTGCCTTAAATATGCAGAAAGCAGCCCACTCTTCCCGGAGGGCACAAAGTGGGCATCAATACAACTGTGTGCACTTACAGTCTTTCAATCGTGTGCTGATGCCGGAAGCTAAATATTCAACACACCGGTGCCAGCTAAAGTCCATAAAGCATAAATTCATCTATTACCTAAGCTGGTCTTCCTTCTATCCATTTACAGCTGGGTTCCTAGTGGCTTGGTATGGTGAGTGCCAAAGGCAACCTGACTTGGCCAGGGTCAGATAAATTGGCAGCCTCAGGTTGGAGAACAACTCCAGCTTCTCCTCCTGCACTTGACTTAAGATGTTTCTCTGGCTCTCACTCTGGACTAGACTGGACTTCCTCTCCTCTCCTGGTCTTAACCAGTTACATGGTTATATATATAAGGAAACAGCACCACCTAGTGTTGGAATGGTGTAATGGTGTACTCAGCCTAGATAGGATTTCCTTGCAGCAAATAATGACAAGATAATAATTACAGTGGCATGGCTATTATAAATACACAGTTATAGACAATTTGCTGTGTCCCTTTCACACTTTATGTGGGACACTGCAGATACAGGGACAAAGACCAGCTGCAGGGTCACAGAGTGAATTGAAAAATGGCTGGAATTGATAAGCAAAAGGGGTCCAGTTCCAGCCAGACCTCGAGCTCTAAAAAACAGGAGAAGGTGGCACAGGGCAGAAGTGCCAAAGGACCTGTAGCCGGAGCATCTACTAGTAGTATTCACAATACTTGGCTGTTGTTCCACCAGGCTAATCCACCAAGGTGCAAAATTGTAGTGGAGGATCAATGGATGAGGTAGTGGAATAGATGGCACGCTCATCTCAGTCTCAGCCAGATGATCTGCTGTCATCTGCTGATACAGTATCCATATGAAGCCAGGGGTCAGACTCAGAGCATTCCTCCTGCTCCACCATTCCTCTCCAGCAAAGCCCGTCATATTCGTATGCACTTTGTACGCTTATGCATACGTGTTCAAAGAGGTTGCGTACCTTTTTACCTGAACGTTCGTTATTAGTGCGCGAATGTTCGCTAAAAGCCATATAATTACGTATACTGTGTACGCAAATTCAACAAATCTATTCGTCGAATATACGAATCTTAGGAAAAGTTTGGCAAATAAAATTTTGCATGATTCGCTCATCTCTAGTCATAATCCTTTCTCACTATGCTGCAACCCATTGGAAAGCATAGTGCAGTGGATGTGACCTTATTCCTTTTTTGAGTGTTGACTCTATTCTTTCTCAATTGTCATAAATTAATGGGGTTGGCCACTTTCTGGCTATTGTTGATGTACTTGTAAGATGACAATATTATGATTACTAATATAACCTTTGTTGATACTATTCTGTGCTATATTTCATTAGGTATGCCCCTTGTTGGACAAGATTTCTGTGCTGTCTGCATGGAGGTCCTGTACATAAAATGGCTGCTGATGGGTCATGTGGCCAGACAAATCATTCAGTCTCCTCCATTCAAATACACTGCACCTGCTATCTGCACTTGCACTGTTGAGAGTTTAGTACAGGTGCAGTGTGTTTGAATGGAGCAGGCTGAGTGATGTGTCTGGTCACATGACCTTCAATCAGCTGCCATCTTAGTTAATACGGTTGAAAAATGACATAAGTCCATGAAGTCCTATTTTATTGATTGTAAGCCCTTGCGGGCAGGGTCCTCTCTCCTTCTGTACCAGTTTGTGAAACGTCTTCTTCATGCTTATTGCGTTTGCTTAGTATTATGCATGTGTGACGAATACAGCACCTCGCAGCCCACCTGACATCAACTTTGTCGACCTCACAATAAACGGTGTGAGGCAGTGACAGGCCTCACGCTTCATAGAGCGTGGTGGGGGGTGGGGGGTGGGGGGATGGATATTCCAGTCCACATCCCTATTCCACCACAGGTGAGGCCACCTGGGTGTAATTATGGGTGTGATAAACCAGCCCTCAGTGTCAGTCTGGAGAGAGGAGAAAGGCTGAGGAGGCCTGAGAGGTTGGAGCCTGCGGAGGCTCTGTGTGTGTGGTCTTAGCCAGGAGGGCTGAGGGGCCACAAGGCTCTTTGTAGCCTGGAAGTTTGGGGGGGCCCAGTGACCCTAGGAGAAGAGGGTCACACGGTCATAGTCGGGAGGTCTATTGGACCATCTCCCCCCAAAGGATACGGTTGGAGTCACAGCCAGGAGGCTGCTGGACTGAGCGGCTGAGGAAGCCGCACTTAAAAGCTGTGTGTGAACAGCGTTTGTATTTAGGTGAGTTAGGTGAACTATGTGTAGTCAGAGCCTAGCCAGGCAGGTGTTATTTTGATGGTTTTGTTTCATGCTGGAGCAAAAAGTGTGAAAATAAATTTGTGTGGACTTGAAAATCCTGTGTTTTTAAGAAGTGTGTGATGGCGACCCCCTGAGAGAGGAATCGATCCCTTACAACGGTTACGTCACTGGTTACCAAGACGTGATATTAAGCCCTCCCTAGGAGCATATAAGGTCAGCTTGGTACAGTTTACACAGACTGTACACAGCTATAACTATGCCGAAACACAGATGTGGGAATTTGTGATCGAGCTACAAGAACATCACAAAAATAAATTATATATTTAATTGCCTTAAGTGCACACTAGATATAACACTATATACACAGAGAATAGATATAGTGGTCAGATGTGCAAATACAGGTTGTATGATACAAACAGTGTTACACAGAGCAAGATTCAGTTACCAATAGAGATGAATCTTCGCAATTTTCTACTCTGAAGCAAATCCGGATCTTTTTAGATTCACTACGTTCGAATCTTAAATATTCTTAAACTTTTGTAAGCAAACGCTACGTACTTGTCCAATGAATTGTACGCTAATTCTACGTATCAGTTAATATATACGCTGATGCGTACGAATTCAGTTAATTAATCCTAGTATGCATGACGTTAGAAATCTACACTTTCACATAACAAAAGGGCCCATATGCAAATCATATAGAGGAACTCAAATTAATTTTACAAGTTTACATTATCACTAGGATTATAGAGCATGGTACAATTCTTGAGAAAAAATATTCCAAATGTAACTAATAGGTGCTAGTCGATCCGTTTCCAACCTTCAAGGACGAGTTCGATTATCAGATCGAAGGCTTCTCGGAATATCCTCATATCTATTCACTGACATTGCTGGTTTGTAGTATGGTTCAGAATGTAGGTCCAGAAATAATTCTCTGATAGGAACATCACAAGATTTTGACACCTTGCCAGAAGTGTAAGTCTAATAAAAGCATAAAGTTCCTCTTTTGAGATATTTTTCCATGTTTTGTTTTTTCCATAAGCAATGCATTGTCCTTCTAAGTTTGTACATAAAACCATCTCCTCTGCAATATCATTAGAAAAAAAGTACAAAAAACATGGACAAACGTGGACAAGCATTGGGGACTTCCTACAGCTCCTTAAGCTTTTCTAAGAATATTATGTAATGGGGTGTGTCCAAGACTGAAGGAGTACTGTCCCAAAATACATTAGTTTTGGATGTTCTATTTATCAATTCTACTGGATCCACTTCTTCAGCATCAGAAGAATCACTGGAGGAGGAAGCAGAGTGATTAGCTGGTGGCAGGTAGTCTTCATCAGACAAAGAAAGTTCACCTTCATCATCACTTTCAAAAATTATTGCTTCAATCTCTTTGTCAGTCAAACCCCTGGTTGAAGAATGTGCCATTGTTGACTTAGGAGCCGTTCAGACGGCCATGTTTTTGCGGATCAGAAAAAATGCGAATCCGCAAAAACATGGATGCCGGCCAGTGTGTGTTCCGCAATTTGCGGAACACACATGGCCAGCACCCCATACAAAATGCCTATTGTCCGCAATTGCGGACAAGAATAGGACATGTTCTATCTTTTTTCGCAGAGCCGCGGCTGTCCGCCATCTAATGCTGCCCATTGAAATGAATGGGGTTGCATTTATTCTGCAAAACTGCGGAATAGATGGGGACCCATTCAAAAGGTCTTGTGAACGGGCCCTTAGATGTCAGTAAACGCAAAGGAAAAACACAATGTATGCTGTCCTCCTAATGCTCATTACTGTGTTCAAAAAGAACTGCGATGATGATATTGCTTCAATCTCTTTGTCAGTCAAACCCTTGGTTGAAGAATGTGTCATTGTTGACTTAGGGGCCGTTCAGACGGCCATGTTTTTGCGGATCCGAAAAAATGCGGATCCGCAAAAACATGGATGCCGGCACATATCGGGGCAAGTGCAGGGCTAAAGTGTGAAGATATAGTTTCTGACCATTTGGAATCCATTTTGTTCTGGCCAGTTATGTAGGCCTTTTAGACCAAAATGATTTCAAATGATCAAGGGTGGATTAAAGTATGAAGATGTAGTTTCTGACCATTCGGAATCCATTTTGTTTCTGGCCTGGGAAACTTCGGGTTGTTTTCAGAAAATGGCCAGGGAAACTTAAGATAGTTTCAGGTTATTTTCAGAGAATGGCCTGAGAAACTTCAGGTTGTTTTGGGAAGATAGTTTCAGTTTGTTTTGAGAAGATGGCCTGAGAAACATCAGGTTGTTTTAGGAATCCAGAGTTATACTTCATCTGCTTATAGTTGTTAGAGCGTTCTTTTTTATTTGTTCCAGATCCGGAAATTGGCCATTCTTGGGTCCGGAATAATGGAGAAGGAACAGGCTGCGCATGTGTTGGCTCCACTCCAGTAGGGAGTGAAGTTCTTTATTTACATTTCTATAAAAGCTATAACCCTTCGAGGGGGAAGTCAGAAGCTCATCCAATGGGGGGACGCCTCGTGTAGGAACCTAATCGGTGTTTTCCCGATAGAGCCTCTGGCTGCTTTCGTTGAAAGGGCTTCCCAGCTGATGTGTTGCTGTCAGATGAAGTTTACTCATCGGTGATATAAGTTTTTTATCCTTTGTATATACTTAACTTGCAAAAGAAGGACATACATTTGCCTGATTATTATTGTTATTATTGCATTAATAAACTTACTTCTATAGCTTACCCTTAAATTGGTGTGTGTAGTCTCTCTTTAAAGAGTATCCGAACCTGAAGTCTTGCTCTTATCAGCAAAACAAGGGCTAGTAATATTAATCAGGCAGGGAGAGAGACAGGCAGAAAGACCGGGAGAGAAACAAAGACCTGCAGGGCCACAGTCAAGAGAAAATGTGTGGCACGGAAAAGCAAAAGGGTTCCACTTCCAGCCAGACCTCGAGCCCCCTTAAAAAAAAGGAGAAGGTGGCACAGGCCAGCAATGGCAAAGAACATGTAGCCACAGCTTCTACCGGTAGAATTCTTAGTAGTTGGCTACTGTTCCACCAGGCTAACCCACCAAGGTGCAAAATTGTTGTAGAAGAGAAAGTGGATGAGATAGTGGAGTGGATGGCTCACTCATCTCAATCACAGCAGGATGACGTGCTTTCTTCTGTTGATACTATATCATGTAGCCAGGGGTCAGACTCAGTGCGTTCCTCATGCTCCACCATTCCGCTCCAGCAAAGGCCGTCATTCTCTGCCTCCTCTCTGCCTTCAGTGCCCCCTCCTAGTGGTGTGCCTTCTGCATTTTATCAAATAAAAGGCCACCGAACCCCACCGCACAATCCGGAAGATATTGAGGAAAGCCAATTGATGATTTTTTAGAGAGCAGTCAGTGTTTGGACTGCCCGGAAGCGGAGGTTGGTGGGGAACAGCTGATATTACAGTCAGACAAAAGTGGTGGGAAGTCTGATGATGACTGTGTGTTACACAGGAGGACCTGGGAGCCGGATCGGGCTGGTGAGGAGGATTTGATCTCCGAGGAGGAGGGTGGTGGTAGAGGCATCAACACAGGGCAGAGGCGAGGTAGGCCCAGGCCTGCCTTGGGAACTACTGAGACCCCAAGTAGGGTGGGGCCAGCATCAGGGTCTAAGCGTGCAAGGGCTATGCCAAGCTTGGCCACCTCTGGAGGCCGAATGTCAGGTGTGTGGAAGTATTTCACCACTCTGCCGGGGGACATCAGCACGGCCACGTCCAATTTCTGTAAGCAGAAACTGAGCCGTGGGAAAGCCTAAAATGTAGGGACCACTGCTCTGTGGAGTCATCTGAAGTGGCATCATGCCGCACTTTTGTGTAACCAAGGTGGATTACAGCAGCGCCTTGATTCAAAAAAGCTGCCTACTTCTCCAGGGGTCCCTTGCGTCAGGCAGCCCGCATCCAGAGGTGTAACAGCCAGCATCCAGAGGCGTAACTAGTACATACACCTCTTCGTCAACCGTGTGCGTTTCCCCACCTCCTCTTAATCGTCAGTCGTCCATCGTCGAGTGCGTGGCCAGGAAGCAAGTTTACGCAACCAGCAATCCAACAGTGCGCAAACTTAATTCTCACCTGACCAAGATGCTGGCTGTGCAGTCTCTGCCGTACAATTTAGTTGATTGTACAGCTTTTAGGGAGCTGATGGCTTGCGCTCAATCGCGCTGGCAGATCCCTAGCTGGCATTACTTTTCAAATAAAGCTATCCCCGCCCTTTACTCGCACGTGGCAGACAACATAGGACGCTCCCTGCAGCTGTCTCTCTGCAGCACAGTGCACGTCACGGTCAACACCTGGAGCAGTGCGTATGGCCAGGAGCAATACATGTCCTTTACGGCCCACTGGCTAAATGTTTTTAGTGGCAGCGAGGCAGCAACCCCCCAGCAACAGGGCCAATTGCTTTTGGTACCTCCACGCAATTTCCAGCCAGGATTGCAGACCACCACACACCTATACGCTCCCTCCTCCACGTACAGTCCGCCTGCAGGAGCATCAGGGCAGAGAGTTGGCCCCCCTCCTTCCTATCACATGTGCCAGGTTAAACACTGCCACACTGTGTTAGATTTAATCTGTCTTGGCAACACCAGCCACACAGGCCAGCGCTTGCTGCATCACATCAAGCAGCAAATAGCATGCTGGCTATCTCCCCACCAGCTGCAAGTGGGCAAGGTCGTGAATGACAACGGGACAAATATAGTGGCAGCGCTGAACCTGGGGCAATTCACGCATGCTTCCTGTATGGCACATGTACTAAATCTAGTGGTTCAGAGATTTCTGAAAACATTCACTGGCCTGCGCACAGTGCTGGCAAAGTCATGGAAGCTTTGCACTCATTTGAGTCACTCTTATGTGTCCCGCAACACTCTGCTGGACTTGCAGCGACAAACCGCCACACCGGTTGATAGGTGACGTGCCAACTCGGTGGAATTCCACTCTTCAGATGTTGCAGCGGCTCCTTGAGCAATGGAGAGCAGTGGATGACTTTGTCTAGCAGCAGCCAGAATCGTCGACCATAGGGAGCAGGTGTGGCTTAGATTTCTGTCAGTGGAGGCTGGTCCGAGATGCCTGCAGTGTGCTGAAGCCCTTTGAAGAAGCCACTAAATTAGTCAGCCGGGACAGCTGCGGTGTGAACGACATTGTTTCACTAATATTTGTCCTTGAAAAGACACTGTCGCTCATGCAGCAGGGGGCAAGGGGGGGAAGGAAATCCTGCATATCTCTCTGCATGCCATGCTGCAAGTGTTGGGGAGCCAAAGTTCCATGGAGGTGCAGGAGGAGGATGAGGAGCTTCAGCTAGAGGAGGGGGAGGGGGAGGAGGAGGAGTTTGATGACCAGGAGGAGGAGGAGACAGAGTTGTAGTAGCTGGAGGATGACGATGACACCTTCAGGGACACTCAAGTGTCTCAGAGAGGCTGAGATGGAAAGAACTGGCTCCTCGGGCATGCTGGCCAGGATGGTGAGCTGTATGCTCATATGCTAACAGACTAACAGGTGTATCCTAAAAAGGTAGACTGACGAATACTGGCTTGCGATGCTTCTGGACCCACGGTATCACTCTAACATGGGGGATTGTTTTCTTCCCCAGGAAAGGGAGGAGAAATTAGCTTCATACCAGGAAAAGCTATGTACTAACCTGGCCACAGCTTTCAGCCAGCCCCAGCCTGCTGCCAGCATCTCTGAAATGGAGGTCCGGCAGAGTCAGCCACCTCCTGCCACAACCAGCAGCAGCCAGTTAAGCCTTATGAGTATGATGGGAAAAAAAAAATTCAGCCTCCCAACATCCATAGCCAAGTGAGCGGGCCCAGTCCACCCACCTCAACGAGCAGGTTCAGGCTTACCTGCAGTCTGGCTCGCAAAGCCTATTCTCAGACCCCCTGGATTTCTGGGCAGCCAGAATACAAAACAGTGGCCGGAACTTGCCCACTATGCACTAGGCCTTCTTTCCTGCCCAGCCTCAAGTGTCATGTCAGAGAGGGTTTTTTAGTGCTGCTGGGGGGGTGGTGACACTCAAATGGACCAAACTGTCACCTGGCAGTGTCCAAAAAAACACCTTTAAAAAAATGAATCAAGGCTGGATTACCTCGGATTTTCACACTCCTCTTGCTGAGGCAGATGATTAAATCAGGCCTGGTAGGCCGAAATAGTCAGAGTGTCTTCCCACTGTTGCGGTCAGCTGGCCCATAAAGTTGCATGCCAAACGTATCATGTCATGGGCTGAGCGAACCCGAACTCCCCAAACCAAAACCCCAAAATGTTATTAAAATCCAAAATCTGTTGTCTACCTCCACCTCCATTTTTAACATTAGTATTTAGCAGGCTAGCAGCTGCTGTTATACTCCACCGTTCTTAGTTCTATTTAGTATTCGTAAATTTGTTTTGGAGCTTTTCCTCCCCCCCCCCCAAAAAAAAAAATATATAAAAAAAAGTAAAAATGGTATTAAAAAATAAAATAGTTACACTGTTGTCTACCTCTGCTTCTGCCTGTTACATTAGCGAAGATTGTTATACTCCACCGCAGTTTGTTGTATTTACTATTCACTCTCTGCTGTGCTGATTTACCCCGTCCCCTACTACTACTGGCCGTGCCATCCATGAAAAGCCCATATATAATTTTCACTGCCTATCTTTACAAGGTAGAATGTTTACAGGCTTGTTGTCCAAACAAATGAATGAAATATGTATAATTTGGTGCTCACTCAAACTCTTGATGGAGCGGTGCTCTGTTCCAGGACCAGCCTACCAGGTCCAGATAAAATGTAGTATCAAGAAGGAAGAGATGGAACACGCACTCAATATCTGTAAACTGATAATGGTGTTTATTTGATGTATTTAAAAAACATGGCTAAAACATCGTACTAGGTCATAATACATATATTAAAATATAAATAGCGTTCTCTCTATATAAATATATATCTGATACGGGGAAATCCGATATCACATAAGCCAATGCTCATCAACGCCTATGGGATAGTATTTCCGCATGAGATCCGAACATCACAAACAACAATCATGCAATAGTATTTAATGCTCTATAATATAATATATGTCCTGAGGAATTTCCTATTCATATCGTATGTCTCTGGACTGGGAATATCCTCCTTGTATTGGTAGTATAAGGCCTTCGTTGTATTAATTTCACTGCCCTTAGGTTGTAAAGGGAATGCTATATTCCGTGGCATCCCACAGTAGTATAGCTGTATTATAATAATATGTCCGCAGTGTACTCACGGTTCCTCTCCAATGTGGGATACTAGTGTGCGTTGCAGATCAATGTACACTTTATCTCAGAGTCCCGCTAGTCCCACAAAACCTCCGGCCGTATATTCCGATGGCGCGGTATCTGCAGAGAGCGTGGTGTATGGCGTCCCACGTGACTAAACAGGTCAGATGACCAGTTTCCTCAGCGGTCCTGCCGGCAATGATTCCGCTAGAGATTACAAACAGATATCAAATCCTTTCTTTGCAGGATGGATCCATATGAGGATATTAAAGTGGAGAATTGAGCCAGTATGCCTTCTTATGTCAAACGCGTTTCGAGACACACTTGTCTCTTCCTCAGTGGCTGTATATTTGACCATATCTCCACCTTCTATTTATACCCCCTTTTAGCTGGCACAATTGAAAACCCAAAATGGATTTGATCTTAATTATACACACTTGATATTTTTAGGCTTTACTCCAACATTTTTTTGAATTTCCTTTTTTGATCCATCTTTTATTTTTCTTTGTAGAACTTTTCTTCCATAATTAGCCTTCAAATCCACATTTTCTGTATACCTGCGTTTCACATGCGGTATTAGTGCGTTTTTTTCTACTCATGCGTTTTTCCTTGTAAACAATGCTATTTAGTATCAATAATTGCTCCAATGTCTCTTTCTCATTGATATCCCTAACCGATCACTATAATATAGCATACATTGCCAATAATACAATAAAAAACATAATGTTAGTCATACTGAGTACTCAAAATAATTAAAAATATTAAAAAATCAGAAATAAAAAATAAAAGATGAAAAGAAAATATAATAAACAACATACTGAACATATAAAGGTATCAATCTAATATTGTTCTAAACTGCCTATCATCATATATTTTTGACATCTTGTATCCACATCAGATTACACTTTAGACATTCATCCCAGGCATGATGAGAAGAAAGTAGCTGGGGAGGGTCATCGCTCAAGGAGAGGTCAGGAAGCCATACTCAAGGGATACCACTGATATCTCGTCAGGACCCCCCCATATGAATAAGAAGGCATACTGGCTCAATTCTCCACTTTAATATCCTCATATGGATCCATCCTGCAAAGAAAGGATTTGATATCTGTTTGTAATCTCTAGCGGAATCATTGCTGGCAGGACCGCTGAGGAAACTGGTCATCTGACCTGTTTAGTCACGTGGGACGCCATACACCACGCTCTCTGCAGATACCGCGCCATCGGAATATACGGCCGGAGGTTTTGTGGGACTAGCGGGACTCTGAGATAAAGTGTACATTGATCTGCAACGCACACTAGTATCCCACATTGGAGAGGAACCATGAGTACACTGCGGACATATTATTATCATACAGCTATACTACTGTGGGATGCCACGGAATATAGCATTCCCTTTACAACCTAAGGGCAGTGAAATTAATACAACGAAGGCCTTATACTACCAATACAAGGAGGGTATTCCCAGTCCAGAGACATACGATATGAATAGGAAATTCCTCAGGACATATATTATATTATAGAGCATTAAATACTATTGCATGATTGTTGTTTGTGATGTTCGGATCTCATGCGGAAATACTATCCCATAGGCGTTGATGAGCATTGGCTTATGTGATATCGGATTTCCCCGTATCAGATATATATTTATATAGAGAGAACGCTATTTATATTTTAATATATGTATTATGACTAGTACGATGTTTTAGCCATGTTTTTTAAATACATCAAATAAACACCATTATCAGTTTACAGATATTGAGTGCGTGTTCCATCTCTTCCTTCTTGATACTACATTTTATCTGGACCTGGTAGGCTGGTCCTGGAACAGAGCACCCCTCCATCAAGAGTTTGAGTGAGCACCAAATTATATATATTTCATTCATTTATTTGTAGCCTACATTTGGTAGCCCCTCAATACTCGGTGATGGATATCTGGAAACATATAGAGGGACAGAGACAGAAGGTAGAGGGTTTTCAATTCGAGGACAATGAAGGAACAGGGATGTATCAAAAGAAAGATAAATCTGCAGCAGAATTATTTAGAAAACTAGAATACTTACTAATTAAAGAACTCAAACAAAGATGGGAAATTAAAACCTTGACACTATATATAGAATCAAATAAGATACCGAAAGGGCTCATGTTAAATAAAATACCGGCACAGGATCTTCATAGTGAAATGTTTGAAAAAGAATGGAAGGAATTATTACACGAACAATCTTTGGCATTAGTGAGATTAATTATTAAAAGAAGAACAGAGATTCTAGACAGATTAAATGAAGAAATAAATGAGCATAAAGAATTGATAGACAAAATACCACAAAATGAAGAATATATGCAATGGCAAACAACTATATGTAAGAGTCTGGATAAAACTGAACAAGAAATAATAGAGAAAAAATCAAGCAAATTCAGGAATGTGATGAGGAGAATTTATCCCAATAAACAGGTAACTGACAAACAAAATGTTAATATACGGGATACCAATACACAACATACTCAGGGGCAAGATTCACATTCCACGAATACTGTCAGGGAAGAATCTAACAGATACAATGTAGCCACTATGAATAGGTATGATGTCCTCACTGACACTCATTTTTTAGACAGGACACCGCCACATCACAAACCACACACGCGACAACAGACACACAATCCACACTACAGGGCAACAACACCAGAAACACCACGTTACGATCTCAGACACAGGACCCAAAAATCAAGGTTGGGGACAGAGGGAGATCACTCAACACAACAGAACACTTCATCACACTGCACCAGAGGAGAATTACAGACACCCGTACAATCAGCCGGAAATGCACAGGAAGGATACACGAGAGGGAGAAAAAAGACAAGAAGGGGGAAGAACAAGAAGCAATCAACACAGGAGATAAGGAAGGAAGAAAGCCCTGATAACATTGTTAATTTAAGTACTGTTACACTGACTAAGGCTACTTTCACACTAGCGTTTTAAAATTCCGGTATTGAGTTCCGTCATAGGGGCTCAATACCGGAATAAAACGCTTCAGTTTTGTCCCCATTCATTGTCAATGGGGACAAAACTGAACTGAAGACAACGGAATGCTCCTGAAAGCATTCCGTTCCGTCTTCAGACCGGAGAACAAACCGCAGCATGCTGCGGTTTGCTCTCCGGTCCAGGCATCCGCACCAAGACGGATCCGGAATGACCCCCAATGCAAGTCAATGGGGGTGGATCCGTCTGGTGTGACCATAATGGTAACCGGATCCGCCCTCCATTGACTTTCAATGGAGTCCATTACGGATCCGGCTACACATAGACACATACAGACATACACATAAACATAAACATACACACACATATAGACATACAAACACACATACATACTTACATGCTCCCGGCAGGTCTTCGGAGCGTCAGAGGGACAGGACGGTTCACACAGGTCACAATTCCCCACAGCGCCCTCTGCTGGGCGCCTGGTGGAATCGTCATCTGATGACGATTCCACCAGGCGCCCAGCAGAGGGCGCTGTGGGGAATCGTGACCTGTGTGAGCCGTCCTGTCCCTCTGATGCTCCGAAGACCTGCCGGGAGCATGTAAGTATGTATGTGTGTTTGTTTGTCTATATGTGTGTGTATGTTTATGTTTATGTGTATGTATGTACTGTGTGACATGTGTGGGGCCGGAGCGCGGTTCCGGCTCCACACATGTCACTGCGGCAGGCCTGATCCGGCAGGCACCCTTCACCTGCCGGATCAGGCCTGCCGCCAGTGTGAAAGTAGCCTAAAGCACAACAGCAATTACTTAATAAGGGATTAAAATTTTCCCCGACAGTCAAACTGAATAAATTTGAAACTTACATTGGACTTGAAAAGTATATTAGGAAGATCTGTTTAAAGAAACATTTTTTAAAAAATCCCATAATGAAAGAGGGGGATTGTAGTGATAACAAATATGTCCATAGTGGATTACGTATGCGAACTAAAATGTACCCAAAACAGGAGATTGGGCAAGAAATAGCCACTTTCCGCAAGAATGTGGAAATGGACTTGAGGAGATTAAAAGATAGTAAAAGTATGAAATATAATATTACAAGACAAGAGAGAATGGCAATTAAGCAATTGCAAAAAGAAGAGAAAATTATTGTAAGACCTGCAGACAAAGGGGGTGCAGTAGTAATATTGGATGAGGAAAGGTATAAACAGGAATGTTATAGACAACTATCAGATAATGTAACATATTCAAGTCTGATAAAAGATCCAACAGAAGAATATAATGGGATCCTAGTACAATATTGTAAGAAAGGGTTGGATTTGGGAATATTAAAACAAAAGGAATATGATTATATTCTAGGAACACAAAGAAAATTACCAGTATTCTACTGCATCCCTAAGTTACATAAGAATCCGACAGATCCTCCGGGGCGCCCCATTATTTCGGGCATAAATTCATTGACTTCTAATCTTTCGGAATATATAGATCACCTGTTGCAGCCGGTAGTAAAAAATACATTATCATATACTAAAGATACCACACAAATAATAAATATAGTAGAAAATCTTAAATATAATACAGGATGGATACTAGGGACATTAGACGTCACATCATTGTATACTGTTATTGAACATTCACAGGGG
Organism: Rhinella marina; assembly: GCA_900303285.1. Classification (NCBI taxonomy): domain Eukaryota; kingdom Metazoa; phylum Chordata; class Amphibia; order Anura; family Bufonidae; genus Rhinella; species Rhinella marina. Next base: position 59,599 of record ONZH01005988.1, read on the forward strand.
CTAGAAGCTCCTAGAACTCAATTACAGAATAGCAATATCTATGAGGCATCACAAATAGAATTCCTGATAGAGGGAGTACATTTTATTTTACACCACAATTATTTTTGGTTTGACTCCGCCTTCTATCTTCAAAAAAGAGGTACTGCCATGGGCACCAGGTTCGCCCCCAGTTACGCAAATCTGTTCATGGCTCAATGGGAGTCTGGGCACGTTGAGCCGTTTCTGGGGGGGAACCTGGTGCTCTGGCAGCGCTATATAGATGATGTGCTATTCATTTGGAGAGGCACACAGGAGGATCTATGTACATTTATAAAGGATATCAACATCAATGACAATAATTTGAAATTTACACATGACATTAGTCAAGAGAAAGTAGATTTTTTGGATCTCACTATTAAAGTTGAAGGAGATAATTTGATCTGCAGGTCTTACAATAAGGAGGTGAGTAAAAATAGCTTCATCTTGCATACAAGTTGTCATTTGCCAAATTGGCTTAATGTCCCTGTAGGACAGTTTAGACGTTTAAAATGCAATTGCACAAGACAAGAAGATTATATAGTGGAGGCAGAAAAAATGGAAAAGATGTTCCTAGCAAAGAATTATCCATCAAAAAGTATACAGTTAGCTAAAGAAAGGGTACAAGTAATGGACAGAAAAACATTTTTTGAGGAAAACCAAACAAAAAGGGATTTCAAACAAGAAGATATGATGAGATTGATTCTTCCTTTTAATGCAGAATATAAAAGAGTGGAAGCCATTATTAACAAACATTGGCACTTTCTACAACAAGATAAAATAATAGGACCCTATATACCCATGAGACCCTCAATCACATATACTAGAGCAGCCAATTTGGCATTGAAAGTAGCACCAACAATAAAGAATACTAAACGTGAAAATATATCTATACATAATTGGTGCGATCTGAAAGGTTTCTTCCGCTGCGGTAAATGTATATGCTGTAGAAATACCATGTTTCCAAAAAAACCAGTAAAGATAAGATCTACAGGATCTTCATATGTACATGAAATGAAGGAATTTTTGACATGTAGTACAAGTAATGTAATATACATTATAGAATGCACTTGCAAAAAGCAATATGTGGGGCGCACTAAGAGGATGCTAAAAATCAGAATATCTGAACATATATCTAACATTAAAAATAAATATGAAAAACACACATTGTCACGACATTTTAGGGATCATCATGACAGTAATCCGGAAGGTCTGAAATTTGTGGCACTAGAGAAAATAGAGCCCCATTGGCGGGGAGGTGATCATATTATGCGAATGTCAAGACAAGAGACTAAAAGGATTTTTGACTTCAATAGTATGATCCCGGAAGGCCTTAATTTGGAATTTGAATTATTTGGTTTCCTCTGATTAAGTTAAGTAAAGACGGGAGAGAGGATTATGGGATGGGGGGGTCCTTCGCCTGACGAGATATCAGTGGTATCCCTTGAGTATGGCTTCCTGACCTCTCCTTGAGGGATGGCCTTCCCCAGCTACTTTCTTCTCATCATGCCTGGGATGAATGTCTAAAGTGTAATCTGATGTGGATACAAGATGTCAAAAATATATGATGATAGGCAGTTTAGAACAATATTAGATTGATACCCTTATATGTTCAGTATGTTGTTTATTATATTTTCATTTCATCTTTTATTTTTTATTTCTGATTTTTTAATATTTTTAATTATTTTGAGTACTCAGTATGACTAACATTATGTTTTTATTGTATTATTGGCAATGTATGCTATATTATAGTGATCGGTTAGGGATATCAATGAGAATGAGACATTGGAGCAATTATTGATACTAAATAGCATTGTTTACAAGCAAAAACGCATGAGTAGAAAAAAACGCACTAATACCGCATGTGAAACGCAGGTATACAGAAAATGTGGATTTGAAGGCTAATTATGGAAGAAAAGTTCTACAAAGAAAAAATAAAAGATGGATCAATAAAGGAAATTCAAAAAAATGTTGGAGTAAAGCCTAAAAATATCAAGTGTGTATAATTAAGATCAAATCCATTTTGGGTTTTCAATTGTGCCAGCTAAAAGGGGGTATAAATAGAAGGTGGAGATATGGTCAAATATACAGCCACTGAGGAAGAGACAAGTGTGTCTCAAAACGCGTTTGGCATAAGAACGCATACTTGCTCAATTCTCCACTTTAATATCCTCATATGGATCCATCCTGCAAAGAAAGGATTTGATATCTGTTTGTAATCTCTAGCGGAATCATTGCCGGCAGGACCGCTGAGGAAACTGGTCATCTGACCTGTTTAGTCACGTGGGACGCCATACACCACGCTCTCTGCAGATACCGCGCCATCGGAATATACGGCCGGAGGTTTTGTGGGACTAGCGGGACTCTGAGATAAAGTGTACATTGATCTGCAACGCACACTAGTATCCCACATTGGAGAGGAACCGTGAGTACACTGCGGACATATTATTATAATACAGCTATACTACTGTGGGATGCCACGGAATATAGCATTCCCTTTACAACCTAAGGGCAGTGAAATTAATACAACGAAGGCCTTATACTACCAATACAAGGAGGATATTCCCAGTCCAGAGACATACGATATGAATAGGAAATTCCTCAGGACATATATTATATTATAGAGCATTAAATACTATTGCATGATTGTTGTTTGTGATGTTCGGATCTCATGCGGAAATACTATCCCATAGGCGTTGATGAGCATTGGCTTATGTGATATCGGATTTCCCCGTATCAGATATATATTTATATAGAGAGAACGCTATTTATATTTTAATATATGTATTATGACTAGTACGATGTTTTAGCCATGTTTTTTAAATACATCAAATAAACACCATTATCATTTTACAGATATTGAGTGCGTGTTCCATCTCTTCCTTCTTGTTGTCCAAACAAGCCAAGCCTTTTTCTCTGACTGTAATCCGGGAACCGGAGTGTGCATAATTTATTAATGCTTTGGCCTGAAGAGCATTAATCTGGGAAAATGGCCTTTGGACCATTTTTGGAGGCTCCAGCCTAAAGAGACATCCCTGTCTTCTTCACACTAATGCGGGCTCCGGCCTATGCACATTTTTTGGAGTCTCCGGCCTAAACAGACACCCCTGTCTTCTTCACAGTAATGCGGGCTCTGGCCTATGCACAATTTTTGGAGGCTACTGTCAGGAAGGTGTTAAAGGTTTAAAAAAAAAAACAATTAAAACACAGGTTTTAGAATATTAATTTTAGTAAAATAACTTTCAACAAAAAATAAATAAAAAAAAAAAAGGTTACGCCGGCCTTTGACAATGTGTGGCCATCATCGTATGCAGCTCTCGGAGCTCCAGCTGCAGGCCGCGAATAAGCCGGGAGGCAGCATGGAGCCTGGTGTCAAAGCGGCGTAAGGCTGCCTCCACCTCAAAGTCTGTAAGGATATCTGTAGGGGTAGAAACAGTAATATAATTAGTATATTCGAGTTAAAGGGGTTGTCCCACGAAAAATATTCTAAACTTTCAAACCAGCACCTGGATTAGAATACTTTAGCAATTGCATGTCATTAAATATTTGGTATATCTACTGGAACGAGTTATTCAGTGACATGTATCTGTATTGAGCCTTTTTTTTTTTTTAACTGCTCACTGAGGCCACACATGGTCAGTTTGGGGTTTGTACTTACTTGACACCCATACTGAGTGGTCTTCCCATGGTCCTGGGGAAAACTCCTCCCTGCCGGTTGGAGATACAAAAGATAAACCATAAATTTAGCTTATATTTTGAAGACAGAAGGTCTACCCATTACACTTTTTATTTTACCTACCTTCTACTTCTGGAAGTTGGGCTGCTGGTGTTGGAGGGGCAGGTGGGGTTCTCTCGCTGTTGTGGAGGAGGGCGAGATGGGCTCCTCTGTGGTGCAGCAGCTGTAAAAAATCATTAAATAATGGTATTACATTCAACTCTAATGAACATTTGTAACTTCTGATGTTGATACACGTGAATAGTTTCGGGCTGGATCCAATTCCTAACCACTAATCCTCTACTGTATCACTGCAGCAGCACTCCCACGTAGCCTGGATTAAAAATAAATGAAATATGCTTACACTTACTAGAAGCTGAAGGTATTGTAGGGGCCGTCCTGCCTCGACGGTGACATTGCTCCACAACATAAATCTGTACACAATTGTTATGATGACCAACCGTTTTTAATACTAACACTGTATATTACTACGAAGATATTATGGGTGAGAGGAGGGCCATTTTTTTTCTTCTAAATGGGTATTTATTGCGATATATATCGTTATCGCAATAAATTTCTTAAACACTTTAACGTGGGAATATTTTTTGATTTCGCCCAATTACATTAGCTGCATCATGAGCACGTCTTTGACTCTGTATGTAGGAGGAGGAAGTGCTAACTATGAAGGGGCATATATCTAAGGCTACTTTCTTTCACACTAGCGCATTTGCCTGACACAAACGGGAGAACGGCCAGCCCCATCAACAATAATGGGGGATGGCGCTGATCCGGCCGCTATCCGGCAAGAACGCCGGGAATTGACAGGACAAATACTGCAGAACTGCCTGCAGGATCACCACCACATATGTGAAAGTAGCCTAAGGCAAATTACTGGGAAGGGGCACGTATCTGAGAATACCTTGACTTGCTTGGGTGGAGTTAGAGGCGTGGCGTAGCATGAAAGAAAATTGCTGCAGCGCACTAAACAAGCCCACGTTGTCCTTCTATACAGTTTTCATTATTGGCACTGGTATATATACAATACAGTACATTAAAATTATCTGGGCCCGTTCACCAAATCGTCCAGGTGATCTCTGTAGAACGGGAACCTAACACTATTTCCTACCTGTTGTGTGCCAACCTTGGCTTCCGTATAATCAGGGGGTGTTTAGTTCCACATGCATGCTGGGTCCCTTCTGCCCTTTGCCATTTGCCATACAGAAATCACCTGGACGATTTGGTGAACGGGCCCAGATAATTTTGTACAAAATATATTTGCCAAGAATATCTAATTTACCAAACAAGCATAGCATTAGCTCCAGAATACTTCATATCTCTATGGCATTTTGTGCTTTATCTGGTTAGCAGTGTGCCGTGGCATTGTATGTATTTTCCTTTTCATTGCAATCAGCCATAGCAACGTGCACCTGCGCATTGGGATGTGCTGACTGAAAACCCCTCTTTTTTTCTTTGTAAGTTTGTACTGGAGGTGTGGCTACTCCATTTGGTCATGCACTCCTGACTAGCCCCGCCTGCTCCATAGGCTGATTTTAACTAGTGTAACTATAAAGCCGAGTGGACTCGGCATGCATGCTTGGTACCTGCATCCCTGTATTAGTGGAGGCCTTTGAAGCACTACAAATGGCAAAAGGCAGAAGGGACCCAGCATGCATGTGGAACCAAACACCCCCTGATTATACGGAAGCCAAGGTTGGCACATAACAGGTAGGAAATAGTGTTAGGTTCCCGTTCTACAGAGATCACCTGGACGATCTGGTGAACGGGCCCAGATAATTTTGTACAAAATATATTTGCCAAGAATCTCTAATTTACCAAACAAGCATAGCATTAGCTCCAGAATACTTCATATCTCTATGGCATTTTGTGCTTTATCTGGTTAGCAGTACAGTCATGGCCAAAAGTTTTGAGAATGATACAAATATTAATTTTTACAAAGTCTACTGCTTCAGTTTTTATAATGGCAATTTGCATATACTCCAGAATGTTATAAAGAGTGATCAGCTTAACAGCAATTACTTGCAAAGTCAATATTTGCCTAGAAAATGAACTTTATCCCCCAAAACACATTTCAACATCATTGCAGCCCTGCCTTAAAAGGACCAGCTAACATCGTTTCAGTGATTGCTCCATTAACACAGGTGTGGGTGTTGATGAGGACAGGGCTGGAGATCAATCTGTCATGATTAAGTAAGAATGACACCACTGGACACTTTAAAAGGAGGCTGGTGCTTGGCATCATTGTTTCTCTTCTGTTAACCATGGTTATCTCTAAAGAAACACGTGTAGTCATCATTGCACTGCACAAAAATGGCCTAACAGGGAAGAGTATCGCAGCTAGAAAGATTGCACCTCAGTCAACAATCTATTGCATCATCAAGAACTTCAAGGAGAGAGGTTCCATTGTTGCCAAAAAGGCTCCAGGGCGCCCAAGAAAGACCAGCAAGCGCCAGGACCGTCTCTTAAAAGTGTTTCAGCTGCGGGATCGGGCTACCAGCAGTGCAGAGCTTGCTCAGGAATGGCAGCAGGCAGGTGTGAGTGCATCTGCACGCACTGTGAGGCGGAGACTCTTGGCCAAGGCCTGGTCTCAAGGAGGGCAGCAAAGAAGCCACTTCTCTCCAGAAAAAACATCAGGGACAGACTGATATTCTGCAAAAGGTACAGGGAGTGGACTGCTGAGGACTGGGGTAAAGTCATTTTCTCTGATGAATCCCCTTTTCGATTGTTTGGGACATCTGGAAAACAGCTTATTCGGAGAAGACGAGGTGAGCGCTACCACCAGTCTTGTCTCATGCCAACTGTAAAGCGTCCTGAAACCATTCATGTGTGGGGTTGCTTCTCAGCCAAGGGAATCGGCTCTCTCACAGACTTGCCTAAAAACACAGCCATGAATAAAGAATGGTACCAGAATGTCCTCCGAGAGCAACTTCTCCCAACCGTCCAAGAGCAGTTTGGCGATCAACAATGCCTTTTCCAGCATGATGGAGCACCTTGCCATAAAGCAAAGGTGATAACTAAATGGCTCAGGGAACAAAACATACATATTTTGGGTCCATGGCCTGGAAACTCCCCAGATCTTAATCCCATTGAGAACTTGTGGTCAATCATCAAGAGACGGGTGGACAAACAAAAACCTACAAATTCTGACAAAATGCAAGCATTGATTGTGCAAGAATGGACTGCTATCAGTCAGGATTTGGTCCAGAAGTTGATTGAGAGCATGCCAGGGAGAATTGCAGAGGTCCTGAAGAAGAAGGGTCAACACTGCAAATATTGACTTGCTGCATTAACTCATTCTAACTGTCAATATAAGCTTTTGTTACTCATAATATGATTGCAATTATATTTCTGTATGTGATAAAAACATCTGACAAACACACATAAAAACCAGAGGGCAGCAGATCATGTGAAAATATAATATTTGTGTCATTCTCAAAACTTTTGGCCATGACTGTATGCCCTTGCATTGTATGTATTTCCCTTTTCATTGCAATCAGCCATAGCAACGTGCACCTGCGCATTGAGATGTGTTGACTGAAAACCCCTCTTTTTTTCTTTAATAGTATGCTAAGGATTCGTACGCGCTTTGTACGCTAATGCATACGTATTCAGTTACAGGGAACCTGTCATCTCAGAAACACCTCCTGAACTAGAGTAAGAGATGTATAGTGTAAGTGATGCTGAATCCAAATATGTAATTTTTATCTTCATACTCACTTCCATTCCGACGCTGTGCTCCCACAAACCAGCAGTAAAATGATTTGAGAGGACTTCTTTGAGTCCTCTCCATTATGTGAGTGAGCACTAGAGTCCACTGAGTGCATTTTACTGCTGGTTTGTGGGAGCACAACATCAGAATGGAAGTGATTATGAAGATAAAAATTACATATTCGGATTCAGCATCACTTACACTATACACTGCTTACTCTAGTTCAGGGGGTGTTTCGGAGATGACAGCTTCCCTTTAAGTAGCGTACCTTTAACAACACTATGTTCATTATTAGTCGGCGAATGTTCGCAGAACACGACCAGAATAACGAATGATTTGTACGCAGCTTCAACCGAATAGATTCGTATGAGGTACGAATCTTTTGAAAAATTCGACGAACATTTGGCGAAGCGAATCTTTGAAGATTCGCTCATCTCTAGTTACCAGGTGGATGAGTAGTCCTATGATGAGTCCTGGGTTGCTGTAATGCTTGGCTGTAGTCACATGGGGGCAGTGATGTCAGAAGTTGGTCCACGGTCCCTCCAAACACATTACTCGATGTGACCTCCTTCAGAAAGACCATGGCCTCTGGCCTGTGTGGGCCTTTTCACCTGTAGTCAGTCACTCGCCTCCCTCCTTCTGGGGGGAGTTCACTCCTTCTTCCTAGTTCTGGTAGCCAAAAGGCCCACAAAACCCATTATGGCCCATAGCTCCAGACCGGAAGGTAACAGGGGGATAGTTCTGGGACCAACGGATCCGCCTGGGTTCCGGCTACAGGTGGTGACCAAACATGGCACCGTTATTGGGTTCCTGCTGGGAGATCTCTGTATCTCCCCTTCCTGGCATCTTACCACCAAACTATGACCAGATATGTAACTGGTTTATGCCTGTGATGGACGGGCAATTTATAATTCCTTATGAACTTCTGGTTCCATGATGTCTGAGGGATTTGAATAATCTGGTTATCACGCTAACACCCCTTGCTGGGGGTTTTCCTGTAGGATGACTTGGTGATTTGGCCTCCGCACGTTCATCGCTGATCGCATCATCTGAGATTAACATTGAAGGCTTCCAGGGGTTAATCTGGTAAAAAAAAAAACCTCTATTTATCGCTTTGATGGCGTAGAGGCCTCTGCGGCCATCTTGATTGAAGACACCGAGCAGTCTTGCGCGGTGATGAAATGACACCATCATTTCGGCCGGCATGTAATGTCATACGTCACCGCACGAGAGATTCTGCCTGTTATCTTCAATGAAGATGGCCGTAGTGGGCCATCCATGTGCAAATGGATGAGGTATGTTTTTTTTTACCTGCCATTTCAGCGAAAAATTAATTTCCAAACCACGAAGCGAGAGGAAATTCGGCTTTTCGCCAAATAGAATTTTTCCTGAAATTCAGATCTAAGTCAATTCGTTTCACTTCAATTCGCTCATTACTATAATGTATACCCCCTTTCATATGTACAGCACCATGGAATGAGTGGCTCTTTAATTATAAATAATAATAATAATAATCTTATGGACAGGACCTCTATGCAGACAGAATTGATTTGCCAACAAATGGACATGACTTATGAAATACAACACACATCAAAGAATATCAAGATGGGCTATATTAGTAAGTGCCATATAGCAATTTTACATACACATTGATCAATAGTAGCCAGAAAGTGGCCAACCCCATTGATAAGCTAACTTGCCCCAACCGAATTCAACCATTCAGTGCATCAAATTGTACCCACTGAAAGCTACTCAATTCCAGGACTCACAGCTTGGGATACAAGGCACAAACCACAGGCACATAGGGCTGTTCATGCTCATGGTGAATAAGGCAAGGAAATATATTTTAACAAAGCATGACAGAAATGTCCTTTATGCATTCAGCAATTCTAAATATAATATACCGGGGTTGGACAAAATAATTAGAACACTAACTACAGCTCACAGATTGTTTTATTAATAAGGGGGAGGATCCCTTTTTATAGTGCTTAAAAAGCACATATATTGTAATCCGAATTCTTTATTCTTATTCTTCTCCCGAATTTCTGCAATTAATACAGCCCGAACCGCTTGGCGTACAGACTCCGTTCAAAGTGCGTTTCGAAGCCCTCGATGGTAACAGGTGTGCTATGTATTTTTGGAGTTGATCGGTATTGTCATTTTTAAGATATCACAGGTTAAAGACCAAAAATTCTCCATAGGAATCAATGGAGAGGCTAGAGTGGAGGCCAATCAGCCAATGACAGCTCAATATGCAAATAGGCAGCACCATATATGGCACAGCATACACACAGTGGAGAAGGCTTAGAGATATATAGAGATAATATAGAGGGGAGCTCCCCCAGACCTGAGGCTAAGGGGGCATTCACATGTCCGTTGTAAGGAGCCATGATCACGGGCCTCGGGGACGCGCACTGGCAGAAGAGGGATTAATCCGCCATTTTGGATTCTGTTAAACTGTGTCTATTTATGCTGAAAGAGACTTGCACCTATGAGGGTCACAAAATGGCCGCCGAGTCCCCATGTGTTAACAGACAGCATGGCTGTTTTGCCCCCTCAGTTGAGCGCAGAGTCAAACTTAAAGGGGCTTTCCAGAGTGACTCTTAAAGGGGCAGTCACTCTTAAAGGGGCTTTCCAGATTCACTCTTAAAGGGGCAGCGGCTCTTAAAGGGGCAGTCGCTCTTAAAGGGACAGTCACTCTTAAAGGGTAATAATAAATTTTCCCATTGTGTGCTATACAAACAGCTGTATAGTCATCCATCAGAGTATGAGTAAAACCTATGAGGTAGATGACATGCCACTGATAATATATACATGCAATTACCGTAGTGTTCAGTATACCACAATAGAGTAATGTTAAAAGAGGTTGTTTCTGATGATAGGTACACTTTAAAGGGGGCTTTCTTGAGTCAAACTTAAAGGGGCTTTTTCCGAGTCACACTTAAAGGGGCTTTTTCCAAGTCATTCTGAAAGGGCCTTTTTTTGAGTTACAATTAAAGGGACTTTTCCCAAGTCACACTTAAAGGGGCTTTTCCTGAGTCACATTTAAACTATGGTCAGTGTCCTCCTTTATAGGTGTACTCTGGAAGTCACTGTTAAAGGTGCGCCATTTTCAAGCACAATGTATTTTCTCCTGGAAATGCACATCTAGTTGTACATAATACAGCTGAAATATGGTGAGGAATAGGCAAATATAAATCATTAACACTCACTTTTGTACCACTCTTTTACCCCCTAATGGTTTTCCCAGAGCTCAGATTGGGCTGTGGGAAAACCACTTAAAGGGGTTTTCCGAGTTATATATATTGATGACCTATCCTCAGGATAGGTCATCAATATCAGATTGGCGGGGGTGCCGGGTGTCTTGTATGGAAGCGATTCTTCCCATAGAAATGAATGGGATGGTTAGGTGTAATTACACCTACTCACCACTACCCCCATTACGGCCAGGATGTAAACAGTGAAGAGGAGGCAGCACTGTGACGGCGTGTGCCTCCTCTTCAAACAGCTGATCGGCGGGGGGGCCGGGTGTCAGACCCCCGCCGATCTGATATTGATGACTTATCCTGAGGATAGGTCATCAATAGAGATGAGCGAGCACTCGGGTGCTCGTTATTCGAGTCGAACTTTTCCCGATGCTCGGGTGCTCGTTTCGAATAACGAACCCCATTGAAGTCAATGGGAGACTCGAGCATTTTTGCGGGGGACCAAGGCTCTGCCTAGGGAAGGCTGGGTGAAAACCTGGAAACCTCAGAAAATGATGGAAACACCACGGAAATGGACAGGAAACAGCAGGGGCAGCATGCATGGATGCCTTTGAGGCTGCTTAATCCCACCATTACCCCAAATCCTCAGGCAACAGCCTGGTGGTTACCCTCATGGCAATTGTGCTCACCCAGACCAAGAAAGGCGATGCAAATACCCATCACATGTTAGGGAAGCACCCAACTAGGTGCAACGAAGGTCCATCACCGCCTGCAGGTGACACCACTGCTCATGCTGGCACTGCAGCTGAAATCAAGTTTAGTATCTGTTCTTATCAGTTGCTGTGCCTGCTGGTGGTATAGTGGTGAGCATAGCTACTTCCCAAGCAGTTGATCTGGGTTTGATTCCTGTCTATTGCAGGAGGCAATTCAGAATCAGTACAATATCTAATACGTCCCCCTACCCGGGAAAATTGTTTGGAGAGAGGGCCTGTAGGTGGGGGGGAAGGAGGTTTCGCTGGAAGAGCCAGAGGAGTGCCCCCTGGGCTAGTGTGTGTGGTGGTGACAACAGCCGGATGGATTTGGGAAAACTGTTGCTTTAACCCGTATGGTATCAATTCTTCTCAGTTTAATACCGTATACGTCCCCTATCTTGGGACCCTATATTTAATGGATTTTTCGAACACGGAAAACGGAAAAAGAGCTTGCTCTGGCCAGGGGAGTGTCTTTCCCACTGCAGCTAAGGGGACGTGTCCATGCTCTGCCTATCACAGGTCATGAGGCAGATAAAAGAAGAACAAAAACAAACATCAGTACAACTTCTGATACGTCCCCTATCCGGCTAAATTGTTTGTAGAGTGGGCCTGTAGGTGGGGGGGGGGCAGGCTGGGACAAGGAGGTTTCGCTGGAAGAGCCAGAGGAGTGCCCCCTGGGCTAGCGTATGTGGTGGTGACAATAGCCGGGTGTAGTCAGAATGACGACGCAGGACCCCAACATAAAAATTTAGCATCAACTGGTACAGTCGTAAATTATGAGCTTGATCAAGTGTGGTATGTCTTCTATGTATACTACTCAGTTTAATACCGTATATGGCAGCTATCCGGAAAAATAGTTTGTAGAGAGAGAGAGAGAGAAAGATAAGACAAAGAAGTAAATTGTTTGGAGAGAAGGCCTGTAGGTGGGGTGGCAGGCTGGGGGGAAGGAGGTTTCGCTGGAAGAGCCAGAGGAGTGTCCCCTGGGCTAGCGTGTGTGGTGGTGACAACAGCCGGGTGTAGTCAGAATGATCACGCAGGACCCCAACTTAAAAATTTAGCATCAACCGGTACAGTCGTAAATTATGAGCTTGATCAAGTGTGGTATGTCTTCTATGTATACTACTCAGTTTAATACCGTATATGGCAGCTATCCGGAAAAATAGTTTGTAGAGAGAGAGAGAAAGATAAGACAAAGAAGTAAATTGTTTGGAGAGAGGGCCTGTAGGTGGGGTGGCAGGCTGGGGGGGAAGGAGGTTTCGCTGGAAGAGCCAGAGGAGTGCCCCCTGGGCTAGCGTGTGTGGTGGTGACAACAGCCGGGTGTAGTTAGAATGACGACGCAGGACCCCAACTTAAAAATTTAGCATCAACCGGTACAATTGTCAATTATGAGCTACATCAAGTGTGGCATGACTTTTAAATGGATATTGCATGTGGTCACGTACTCCCTGGAACCCCATAGTCACCCCTTCCCTGATGTGCTAGCCCAGAACATTCTCTGCCCCAATTCGCAAGACCTTTTGCTGTTTCCGTGTGCTGACAGTGGGGATTTACCCGTGTTGTCTGAGGAGGTGGTGGACAATGGCGAGACACAGGTGTCGGGGGGTAAAGTAGTTGTATGGGAAGCAAGTTACAGTGGGGACTCCTTGGGGGGGAATTTCTCAGGATGGGACACATTCAACTTGGGTGGATCAGGCACAGGAACAAATGAATTTTTTGGGGGTTTATTTAACTTTTATTTAGCAAAAATAACCACAGAGATATTTATTCGTTATCTTCTCTGCACAGTCTGGCTTAGGGGTTCGTCACTTTGATGGCGAGCTGTGCCGCTCTCTCCACAATGGTCTGTAGGTTCTTAGATGGAGACTTTGTCGGCGATTTCAGTACAGAAGGACTTGTTGCTCATCAACAGAACCACGACAAGGAATTTGCGGGTGGACCAGGAATTTGCGGAACCCTGTGGGCAGCATGTGTTTGGTCTTCTACTTGCTACCGTATCCAATGTTGGGCAATATAGATTCGCAAGTAATATTATTTTTCACACCTATCCCAAAAATAAAAATGTATGCAGTTTGCGCAAATAAAACTGGAAACTGGAATTGGAGAGAGGGCCTGTAGGTGGACGTCCGGAAAAATTGTTTGGAGAGAGGGCCTGTAGGTGGACCTCCGGAAAAATTGTTTGGAGAGAGGGCCTGTAGGTGGACCTCCGAAAAAATTGTTTGGAGACAGGGCCTGTAGGTGGACCTCCGAAAAAATTGTTTGGAGAGAGGGCCTGTAGGTGGACCTCCGGAAAAATTGTTTGGAGAGAGGGCCTGTAGGTGGACCTCCGGAAAAATAGTTTGGAGAGAGGGCCTGTAGGTGGACCTCTGGAAAAATTGTTTGATTAAAGGGCCTGAAGGGGCCCTCCTGAAAAATTTGGAGAGAGGGCCTTTGCTAAAAGAGTGCCAGTTGGACCTCTAAAAAATGGCGTTTTTTGGGTCAGCGTTAGGCAAAGACGATATGTAGGAGGAGGAGGAGTAGGAGGAGGAGTAGAGAAGAGGAATCGGATACATAAGTTATTTAAATCTTTAGCTGCTTCCCCCCGGAGGAGATTTGAATTCCGGTGAAATCCAGGCTTTGTTCATTTTAATAAACGTCAGCCTGTCAGCGTTGTCAGTTGACAGGGGTGTACGCTTATCGGTGATGACGCCACCGGCTGCACTGAATACCCGCTCTGACAGCATGCTAGCGGCAGGGCAGGCCAGCACCTCCAAGGCGTACAGCGCCAGTTCAGGCCACGTGTCCAGCTTTGAAACCCAGTAGTTGTATGGAGCAGAGTGATCGCTACGGACGTTGGTATGGTCAGCTAGGTACTCCCTCACCATCTTTCTGTACAGCTCCCCCCTTCTCTGCCTAGACTGGGGACAGGTAACAGTGTCTTGCTGGGGTGACATAAAAGTGGCAAAGGCCTTGGAGAGCGTTCCCCTGCCAGTGCTGGTCAAGCTGCCTACTCGCCTCCTCTCCCCCGCTACTTGGCTCACAGAACTATGCCCTCTGCCGCTAGCGGCGTCAGATGGGAAGAATTGTTTCAGCTTGTGCACCAGGGCCTGTTGATATCTATTCACTCTCATACTCCTTTCCTCTGCAGGGATGAGAGTGGAAAGGTTCTGCTTGTACCGTGGGTCCAGGAGAGTGAACACCCAGTAATCGGTGTTTGAAAAAATTCTTCTAACGCGAGGGTCACGGGATAGGCAGCCTAACATGAAGTCTGCCATGTGCGCCAGAGTCCCAACACGTAAGAATTCCCTCTCCTCACTGGCCTGACTCTCCATTTCCTCCTCCTCCTCCTCCAAGTCCTCCTCTTCAGCCCATACACGCTCAAGAGTTAAGGACTGAGCACTAGTACCCTCTACTGTCTCGCCGACATTCTCCTCCTCTTCCTCCTCATCCTCATCCCCCTCTTCCGATACGTGCTGAGAAACAGAACGGAAGGTGCTCTGGCTATCAAGCGACGTATCTTCCTCCACCGTCTCTTGTGACAAGCGCAAAGCATCCGACTTGATGCTGAGCAGTGAGTTTTTCAACAGGCAAAGCAGCGGGATGGTGAGGCTGATAATGGCGGCATCGCCGCTGACCATCAGTGTTGACTCCTCAAAGTTGCTCAACACCTGGCAGATATCAGACATCCACGTCCACTCCTCATTGTAGACTTGAGGAATCTGACTGACCTGACTACCAGTTCTGGTGGAAGATGACATCTGGCAGTCTACAATCGCTCTGCGCTGCTGGTAAACTCTGGATAACATGTTTAATGTGGAATTCCATCGCGTGGGCACGTCGCACAACAGTCGGTAGGCGGCGCTGCGCTGCCCTGAGAGTGGCAGCATCTGTGGTCGACTTGCAGAAATGCGCACAGATGCGGCGCACCTTGGTGAGCAAATCAGACAGATTGGGGTATGTCTTGAGGAACCGCTGAACTATGAGATTGAACACGTGGGCCAGGCATGGCACATGTGTCAGTCTGCCGAGTTGCAGAGCCGCCACCAGGTTACGCCCGTTCTCACACACAACCATGCCTGGCTTAAGATTCAGCGGTGCCAGCCACAGATTGGTCTGCGCCGTGATGCCCTGTAACAGCTCTTGGGCGGTGTGCCTTTTGTCACCTAAGCTCAGCAGTTTGAGCACCGCCTGCTGGCGCTTACCCACGGCACTGCTGCTGCGCCTAGAGCTACCGACTGAAGGCGCCGTGCCCACGGATGGTAATTCGGTGGAGGAGGAGGAGGGGTCGGAGGAGGAGGCATAGTAGGTCTGAGAGACCGTGACCGAGGTAGGCCCCACAATCCTCGGTGTGGGCAGTACATGAGCGGCCCCAGGGTCATTCTCAGTCCCAGCCTCCACCAAGTTAACCCAATGTGCCGTCAGTGAGATATAGTGTCCCTGCCCGGCAGCACTTGTCCACGTGTCCGTGGTTAGGTGGACCTTCTCAGAAACAGCGTTGGTCAGGGCACGGATGATGTTCTCCGACACGTGCTGGTGTAGGGCTGGGACGGCACATCGGGAAAAATAGTGGCGGCTGGGGACGGAATACCGAGGGGCAGCCACCGCCATGAGATTGCGAAAGGCCTCAGTCTCTACCAGCCTATAGGGCAGCATCTCCAGGCTAAGCAATTTGGAGATGTGGACATTGAGGGCTTGGGCATGTGGGTGGGTGGAACTGTATTTCCTCTTGCGCTCCAGCGTCTGCTGTAAAGACAGCTGAACGCTGTGCTGGGACACGTTGGTGGACACTGTGGAGGATCGTGGAGGCGAAGGTGTGGTTTTCCGGCGGGAGGCGCTCGTGCCGGGGTCCTGGGCAGGGGGTTGACGAGCAGAGGCAGCGAGTGACGCAGGGGGTTGACTAGCAGAGGCAGCGAGTGACACAGGGGAAGGAGCAGTGGTGTGACCCGCAGGAGGTGGTGAACGGCCTTGGTTCCATTGAGTGGGGTGTTTAGCACTCATATGCCTGCGCATGCTGGTGGTGGTTAGGCTAGTAGTGGTGGCACCCCTGCTGATCCTGGTGTGGCACAGGTTGCACACCACAGTCCGTCGGTCATCCTCACTTTCTTTAAAGAACCTCCAGACTTGCGAACATCTAGGCCTCGCGACGGGAGCTTCACAACGTGAAACAGTTGCTGCTGATGCACCAGCTCTGGCCCTGCTTCTCCCTCTGGCCACACCACTGCCTCTTACAACCTGTTCTGGTGCAGCACTCGCCTCCGCCTCAGAAGGACTGTCTTCACTTGGCATATCAACCCAGCTTGGGTCAGTCACCTCATCATCCTCCGATTCCTCAGTCTGCTCCCCCCTCGGAATTCCTCCCCTAACAACAACTTCACCACTGTCTGACAACCGTGTCTCCTCATCGTCTGACACCTCTTTACAAACTTCTTCCACTAACTCAACATTGTCATCATCATCACCCACAGACTGCGACAGTTGGAAAACTTGGGCATCGGGAACGAGGTCAGCAGCAACCTGAGAAGTGGTTTGTGACTCTGGGAAGGGTCCAGAAAACAGTTCCTGAGAGTATGCCGGATCACATTCCAAATTTTCCTGGGAGGGGGCAGACTGGGGGGAAGGAGGTTGAGGTGGAGGAGCCAGAGGAGTGCTCCCTTGGGTAACGTGGGTGGACTGCGTGGAAGACTGACTGGTGGACAAATTACTTGAAGCATTGTCCGCAATCCACGAGATCAGCTGTTCGCACTGTTGTGGTTTCAACAGTCCTCTACCACGTGTCCCTGTAAGTTGAGACATGAAGCTAGGGAGTGTAACTCTGCGGCGTTCCACAGCTCCCTCATCGGCAGATACTGTCTCACCCTGCCCAGGACCATGGCCTCTGCCCCCTGCAGTAATTGAATGCCCACGCCCACGCCCATGCCCTCGTCCTCGACCCTTAGCCCTGGGGTTCAACATTGTTTGTATATAAGTGTATGATATAAAAAAAAAATTAAACGGGCCTGGTGTACTGAAACCCACAAACTTGTTCAGTCTGGTAGAATTAAGTGACGTACAGAAAGTGTCACCTGGACAGTATATACGGATGGGAGCGAGTGTGCTGAGCTGTGACACACAGAAAGGTTACACGCAGCTGAGTAAAATGGATTTGTATCACTGAGCTAAAACAACTGAAATAATAATTTTTTTTTTTATATTTTGTTTTTTTGGGAACGTGACGTGCAGGAAATATGGTAGAACTCACTGACACCCTGTTAACGGTGGCTATTTAGTCTGCGACCCAGACAAATGTCACACAGAGAATTTTCTGGATCAAGCGGTAGATGATATTGGTAGCAAATGACTTGGTTGTATTGTGTGACGTACAGAAAGTGTCACCTGGACAGTATATACGGATGGGAGCGAATGTGCTGAACTGTGACACACAGAAAGGTTACACGCAGCAGAGTAAAATGGATTTGTATCACTGAGCTAAAACAACTGAAATAATAATTTTTTTTTTTCATATTTTGTTTTTTTGGGAATGTGACATGCAGGAAATATGGTAGAACTCACTGACACCCTGTTAACGGTGGCTATTTAGTCTGTGACCCAGACAAATGTCACACAGAGAATTTTCTGGATCAAGCGGTAGATGATATTGGTAGCAAATGACTTGGTTGTATTGTGTGACGTACAGAAAGTGTCACCTGGACAGTATATACGGATGGGAGCGAATGTGCTGAACTGTGACACACAGAAAGGTTACACGCAGCTGAGTAAAATGGATTTGTATCACTGAGCTAAAACAACTGAAATAATAATTTTTTTTTTTATATTTGTTTTTTTGGGAACGTGACGTGCAGGAAATATGGTAGAACTCACTGACACCCTGTTAACGGTGGCTATTTAGTCTGTGACCCAGACAAATGTCACACAGAGAATTTTCTGGATCAAGCGGTAGATGATATTGGTAGCAAATGACTTGGTTGTATTGTGTGACGTACAGAAAGTGTCACCTGGACAGTATATACGGATGGGAGCGAATGTGCTGAACTGTGACACACAGAAAGGTTACACGCAGCTGAGTAAAATGGATTTGTATCACTGAGCTAAAACAACTGAAATAATAATTTTTTTTTTATATTTTGTTTTTTTGGGAACGTGATGTGCAGGAAATATGGTAGAACTCAGTGACACCCTGTTAACGGTGGCTATTTAGTCTGTGACCCAGACAAATGTCGCACAGAGAGTTTTCTGGGTCAAGCGGTAGATGATATTGGTAGCAAATGACTTGGTTGTATTCTGTGACGTACAGAAAGTGTCACCTGGACAGTATATATGGATTGGAGTGAGTCAGTGCTGAACTGTGACACACAGAATGGTTCCACAGTGCTGTGTGCAATGGATTTGTATCACTGAGATAGAACAATAAAAAAAAACAGGGTTAGATATGGCGATAGCTGCACTATTAGTGCCAGCCAGCCAAGTGACAAAAAAAAATAAAATGTCTTCTAGCCCTTAGAAGGGCTGTTGGGTTCTTTGTGGGTGATCCCTGCCTAACAGACAACTAAATGCAGGCCCTAACACTGTCCCTGAAAGGCAGCAGCTCTATCCCTAACGACATCCAGATGGCATCTGAGCCGAGCACCGCGGCCAGTCGGTAGGGTGGCCACCGGCTTCATCTCAAAAAGGAGGACATTTTCGGCCACACCCCCAATATGTTAAACCACACCCCAATCTGCTAAACCACACCCACCAATCTGCTAAACCACGCCCCCAATCGGCTCGTACACCGTCACCCATCACACCTCCCCTGGCTCTTACCACACATACACCCCCACCCCCACCACGTGAAAATTCAAGCCAGCAAGCCTAACTATAAAAATACCGCTCTAGTATGGTTAGAATAAAGAGGATTGTTCAGTAATTAAAAATAAAATATGGCAGATAGAAAAGAAATCCACAATTTTCAGCTGTTCCCTCCCTTCCATTGAATGCTTTGGTTATATGGCTGCAGTGGTGACGCCTGTGACACGCTGGGCTTTCTGGCATCATTGCTGCTGCCACGTAAACAAAGACTGACAGGCATGTAATGGGCGAGTGTGCACATCTGTCACAGTGCTGGTGATGTGCACACTGATGGGCAGGTGTATGGCATGTGTCCACTGCAGCCAGTTCTCAGCATTAGAGCACTGATTGGCTGCAGCAGTAACATACCATATACCGGCAGGTGACACATATCTGGATGGACATTACATTCACCAGCACCAGACATACCAGATGATACAGCACCACTTACCTCTTACATCCAGTGACGTCTTCCTGATGTAGATCTTCTCTTTTCTCATCTTCTCTATTTGGCCCACACCGCCATGACACTTCTTTCAGCTCCATCTTCT
>ONZH01005989.1:0-20916 GCA_900303285.1 Rhinella marina
GGGTCAGAGTGAGGTCCCTGCAGTTTCTGCAGGCTATCGACGAGACTGGACTTTGTGGACTTGACTGGGTGGTGGACAGATTTAACAAATCTAGAAGGAGAAGGAGGGGTTTGCCGAGCTGTCTGTAAGGGTTGCGGAAATCCAGACAGAACCAAGGCCCAAAACTTGGGTGGGGGTAGCAGGTTTGCCCGTCCCCGCCTCCACAACATTCACCCAGTGTGCCGTCAGGGAGATGTAGCATCCCCGGCCTCAAACCAAAGTGTTGGTGGTCAAATGGCCTTTTGCAGTAACCGTGTTACTCGGGCGTGGATGATGTTTTGGGACATGTGCCTGGGCAAGGCAGGGATGGCACAGAGGGAAAAATAGTGATGGCTTGATTGATTTCCCCCTTGCCTATGCCATCTGTGGTTGTCATAGGCAACGTGATTTTAAGGGGTGCAGAATTTTATCTTCTTTTTTGTCTAGTTTGGCTTGGGGTCCATGGCAATGTAGAGGAAAGAAGGTTTCCTTGTATGGTCTCACTTTACAGAGAGGTTACATTGTCTTTGGAGTGTATTGTTGAGAGGCTGTGATAGTGGCGTAATAGTCCGACTTGGGCGCGTTATATTCACCCAGACATGCTTCCCCTGCTGTCTCAGTTACATTCCAGCAGTGTTGGCATCCTTTTCTGAGGTTTCAGGGAGGACTTGGTGACCTCCAAGTGGTCGAATTGAGATTTCCAAGTGGCGAGCATTTTTTTCCCATAGACTTTAATGGGATTCGATATTCGGTCGAATAGTCGAATATCGCGGTCTATTCGAATCGAATTTCGAACTTTCGAATATTTCACTACTCGCTCATCTCTAGTTATTAAGTCTAAAACGCAGATCTTAATAAATGTGCCCCTGAGTGTTTTTTATGTTTTGGTGTTTTTTTTTTCAGGCTTCTGGCAGTTTCTCCTAATAAACAATACACCCATTGACAGAAAATAATGCATTAAGAAGGAGTTGTTGTAATAGAATGAAACTTTATATGTTAGAATGTACATTATTGATATATGTAAGCAATAAAAATATTAGAGTGAAAGGATACAATAATTTCATTGGGGAAAATTGTGTAGTTGAAAGGAAGCTCTAGTACACTGTTGGGTCAGAAATCTGCAGGCATTATTTGCAGATCTCACTCCCGAGTCTCAACTAGTTTCTTAAGGCTCTAGATTTGGCTGTACAGTGGCTGGCTAGCACCTGTTTTGTTTTAATACTTAGATTATCAACTGCAGACACAATCTGGCTCATATCTCTAGCTGCCATACTTTCCAAGATAAAGCAAGTTAATGCAGGCCCCCAGTTACAGCAGACAGCTATTGTCTCAGCTACTAGTCGGGCCCCTTTGATATTGTGGGCCACATAGCAGCTGCTATAGCTGCTACAATGGTAGTTCTTCCCCTGGCAGGAAAGTCTCAGGTTCAGGATACAGGGTACCCTGCAACAGCATTTTGATCACTTGCAATATGCAAACTCAAGCCCTCTGCAAGGATCTGATTGAGTTGGCAATATACTTCACATCAGCTACAGGAAATGCAAAACAGGCTGGAGAAGATTCAGTGACAAAGCAGATTAACAGGGCTATGCCGATTTGTGGCTATTACTAGAGATGAGCGAGTACTAAAATGCTCGGGTGCTCGTTATTCGAGTCGAATTTTTGCCCGATGCTCGGGTGCTCGTTTCGAATAACGAACCCCATTGGGAGACTCGAGCATTTTTGCAGGGGACCAAGGCTCTGCCTAGGGAAGGCTGGGTGAAAACCTGGAAACCTCAGAAAATTATGGAAACACCACGGAAGTGGACAGGAAACAGCAGGGGGAGCATGCATGGATGCCTCTGAGGCTGCTTAATCCCACTATTACCCCAAATTCTCAGGCAACAGCCTGGTGGTTACCTTCATGACAATTGTGCTCACCCAGACCAAGAAAGGCGAGACAAATACCCATCACATGTTAGGGAAGCACCCAACTAGGTGCAACGAAGGTCCATCACCGCCTGCAGGTGACACCACTGCTCATGCTGGCACTGGTGGTAAAGTGGTGAACATAGCTGCTTCCCAAGCAGTTGACCTGGGTTCGATTCCCGTCTATCGCAGGAGGCAATTAAAAGAAGAACCAAAAAAAAATCAGTACAATATCTAATCCGTCCCCTACCCCGGTAAATTGTTTGGAGAGAGGGCCTGTAGGTGGGGGGGAAGGAGGTTTCGCTGGAAGAGCCAGAGGAGTGCCCCCTGGGCTAACGTGTGTGGTGGTGACAACAGCCAGAATGGATTTTGAAAAACTGTTGCATCAACCGGTATGGTATCGATTGTTCTCAGTTTAATACCACATACGTCCCCTATCTTGGGACCTTATATTTCATGGATTTTTCGACCACGGGAAATGGAAAAAGAGCCTGCTCTGGCCAGGGGAGTATCTTTCCCACTGCAGCTAAGGGGACGTGTCCATGCTCTGCCTATCACAGGTCAGGAGGCAATTAAAAGAAGAACAAAAAAAAAACATCAGTACAATATCTAATACGTCCCCTATCCGGGTAAATTGTTTGGAGAGAGGGCCTGTAGGTGGGGCGGCAGGTTGGGGGGAAGGAGGTTTCGCTGGAAGAGCCAGAGGAGTGCCCCCTGAGCTAACGTGTGTGGTGGTGATAACAGCCGGATGTATTTAGAATGACTACGCAGGACCCCAACTTAAAAATTTAGCATCAACCGGTACAGTCGTAAATTATGAGATTAATCAAGTGTGGTATGTCTTCTATGTATACTACTCAGTTTAAAACCGTATATGGCAGCTATCCGGAAAAATGGTTTGGAGAGAGAGAAAGATAGGACAAAGACGTAAATTGTTTGGAGAGATGGCCTGTAGGTGGGGGGGCAGGCTGGGGGGAAGGAGGTTGAGCTGGAAGAGCCAGAGGAGAGCCCCCTGGGCTAGCGTGTGTGGTGGTGACAACAGCCGGATGGAGTTAGAATGACGACACAGGACCCCAACTTAAAAATTTAGCATTAACCGGTACAGTCGTAAATTATGAGATTGATCAAGTGTGGCATGACTTTTTAGATGGAGATTGCATGTGGTCACATACTCCCTGGAACCCCATAGTCACCCCTTCTCTGATGTGCTAGCCCACAACATTCTCTGCCCCAATTCGCAAGACCTTTTGTTGTTTCCGTGTGCTGACAGTGTGGATTTACCAGTGTTGTCTGAGGAGGTGGTGGACAATGGCGAGACACAGGTGTCGGGGGTGAGGTAGTTGTATGGGAAG
This sequence comes from Rhinella marina, assembly GCA_900303285.1. Lineage (NCBI taxonomy): Eukaryota > Metazoa > Chordata > Amphibia > Anura > Bufonidae > Rhinella > Rhinella marina. Next base: position 3,279 of record ONZH01005989.1, read on the forward strand.
CAAGTTACAGTGGGGACTCCTTGGGGGGACTTTCTCATGATGGGACAGATTCAACTTGGGTGGATCAGGCACAGGAACAGATCAAATTTTTTTGTGTTTGTTTAACTTTTATTTAGCAAAAATAACCACAGAGATATTTATTCGTTATCTTCTCTGCGCAGTCTGGCGTCACTTTGATGGCGAGTTGTGCCGCTCTCTCCACAATGGTCTTTAGGTTCTTTGATGGAGACGTTGTCGGAGATTTCAGCACAGAAGGACTTGTTGCTCATCAACAGAACCTCGACCTCCTTGACATTGTGGACCAGGAATTTGCGGAACCCTGTGGGCAGCATGTGTTTGGTCTTCTACTTGCTACCGTATCCAATGTTGGGCAATATAGATACGCAGGTAATATTATTTTTCACACCTATCCCAAAAATAATAATTTACACAGTTTGCACAAATAAAACTGGAAACTGGAATTGGAGAGAGGGCCTGTAGGTGGACCTCCGGAAAAATTGTTTGGAGAGAGGGCCTGTAGGTGGACCTCCGGAAAAATTGTTTGGAGAGAGGGCCTGTAGGTGGAACTCCAGAAAAATTGTTTGGACAGAGGGCCTATAGGTGTACCTCCGGAAAAATTGTTTGAAGAGAGGGCCTGAAGGTGGACCTCCGGAAAAATTGTTTGGAGAGAGGGCCTGTAGGTGGAACTCCGGAAAAATTGTTTGGACAGAGGGCCTGTAGGTGTACCTCCGGAAAAATTGTTTGAAGAGAGGGCCTGTAGGTGGACCTCCGGAAAAATTTTTTGGAGAGAGGGCCTGTAGGTGGACCTCTGGAAAAATTGTTTGAATAGAGGGCCTGTAGGGGGCCCTCCTGAAAAATTGTGGTAAAAGAGTGCCAGTTGGACCTCTAAAAAATGGCGTTTTTTGGGTCAGCGTTAGGCAAAGACGATATGGAGGAGGAGTAGGAGGAGTAGAGAAGAGGAATCGGATACATAAGTTATTTAAATCTTTAGCTGCTTTCCCCCGGAGGAGATTTGAATTCCGGTGAAATCCAGGCTTTGTTCATTTTAATAAGCGTCAGCCTGTCAGCGCTGTCAGTTGACAGGCGTGTACGCTTATCGGTGATGACGCCACCAGCTGCACTGAATACCCGCTCTGACAGCACTCTAGCGGCAGGGCAGGCCAGCACCTCCAAGGCAAACAGCGCCAGTTCAGGCCACGTGTCCAGCTTTGAAACCCAGTAGTTGTATGGAGCAGAGTGATCGCTACGGACGTTGGTATGGTCAGCTAGGTACTCCCTCACCATCTTTCTGTACAGCTCCCCCCTACTCTGCCTAGACTGGGGACAGGTGACAGTGTCTTGCTGGGGTGACATAAAGTGTCAAAGGCCTTGGAGAGAGTTCCCCTGCCAGTGCTGGACAAGCTGCCTGCTCGCCTCCTCTCCCCCGCTACTTGGCCCACAGAACCATGCCCTCTGCCGCTAGCGGCGTCAGATGGGAAGAATTGTTTCAGCTTGTGCACCAGGGTCTGTTGATATCTATTCACTCTCATACTCCTTTCCTCTGCAGGGATGAGAGTGGAAAGGTTCTGCTTGTACTGTGGGTCCAGGAGAGTGAACACCCAGTAATCGGTGTTTGAAAAAAATTCTTCTAACGCGAGGGTCACGGGATAGGCAGCCTAACATGAAGTCTGCCATGTGCGCCAGAGTCCCAACACGCAAGAATTCCCTCTCCTCACTGGCCTGACTCTCCATTTCCTCCTCCTCCAAGTCCTCCTCTTCAGCCCATACACGCTCAAGAGTTAAGGACTGAGCACTGGTACCCTCTACTGTCTCGCCGACATTCTCTTCCTCTTCCTCCTCATCCTCATCCTCCTCCTCCAATACGCGCTGAGAAACAGACCGGAGGGTGCTCTGGCTATCAAGCGACATATCTTCCTCCACCGTCTCTTGTGACAAGCGCAAAGCATCCGACTTCATGCGTCCCTGAGAGTGGCAGCATCTGTGCTCGACTTGCGGAAATGCGCACAGATGCGGCGCACCTTGGTGAGCAAATCAGACAGATTGGGCTATGTCTTGAGGAACCGCTGAACTATGAGATTGAACACGTGGGCCAGGCATGGCACATGTGTCAGTCTGCCAACTTGCAGAGCCGCCACCAGGTTACGCCCGTTGTCACACACAACCATGCCTGGCTTGAGGTTCAGCGGTGCCAGCCACACATCGGTCTGCGCCGTGATGCCCTGTAACAGCTCTTGGGTGGTGTGCCTTTTGTCACCTAAGCTCAGCAGTTTGAGCACCGCCTGCTGGAGCTTACCCACGGCACTGCTGCTGCGCCTAGAGCTACCGACTGAAGGCGCCGTGCCCATGGATGGTAATTTGGTGGAGGAGGAGGAGGGGTCGGAGGAGGAGGCATAGTACGTCTGAGAGACCGTGACCGAGGTAGGCCCCGCAATCCTCGGTGTGGGCAGTACATGAGCGGCCCCAGGGTTATTCTGGGTCCCAGCCTCCACCAAGTTAACCCTATGTGCCGTCAGTGAGATATAGTGTCCCTGCCCGGCAGCACTTGTCCACGTGTCCGTGGTTAGGTGGACCTTCTCAGAAACAGCGTTAGTCAAGGCACGGATGATGTTCTGTGACACGTGCTGGTGTAGGGCTGGGACGGCACATCGGGAAAAATAGTGGCGGCTGGGGACCGAATACCGACGGGCAGCCACCGCCATGAGATTTCGAAAGGCCTCGGTCTCTACCAGCCTATAGGGCAGCATCTCCAGGCTAAGCAATTTGGAGATGTGGACGTTGAGGGCTTGGGCATGTGGGTGGGTAGAACTGTATTTCCTCTTGCGCTCCAGCGTCTGCTGTAAAGACAGCTGAACGCTGCGCTGGGACACGTTGGTGGACACTGTGGAGGATCGTGGAGGTGAAGGTGTGGTTTTCCGGCGGGAGGCGCTCGTGCCGGGGTCCTGGGCAGGGGGTTGACTAGCAGAGGCAGCGAGTGACGCAGGAGGTTGACTAGCAGAGGCAGCGAGTGACACAGGGGAAGGAGCAGTGGTGTGACCCGCAGGAGGTGGTGAACGGCCTTGGTTCCATTGAGTGGGGTGTTTAGCACTCATATGCCTGCGCATGCTGGTGGTGGTTAGGCTAGTAGTAGTGGCACCCCTGCTGATCCTGGTGTGGCACAGGTTGCACACCACAGTCCGTCGGTCATCCTCACTTTCATTTAAAGAACCTCCAGACTTGCGAACATCTAGGCCTCGCCACGGGAGCTTCACTACGTGAAACAGTTGCTGCTGATGCACCAGCTCTGGCCCTGCTTCTCCCTCTGGCCACACCACTGCCTCTTACAACCTGTTCTGGTGCAGCACTCGCCTCCGCCTCAGAAGCACTGTCTTCACTCGGCATATCAACCCAGCTTGGGTCAGTCACCTCGTCATCCTCCGATTCCTCAGTCTGCTCCCCCCTCGGAATTCCTCCCCTTACAACAACTTCACCACTGTCTGACAACCGTGTCTCCTCATCGTCTGACACCTCTTTACACACTTCTTCCACTAACTCAACATTGTCATCATCATCATCATCATCACCCACAGACTGCGACAGTTGGAAAACTTGGGCATCGGGAACGAGGTCAGCAGCAACCTGAGAAGTGGTTTGTGACTTTGGGAAGGGTCCAGAAAACAGTTCATGAGAGTATGCCGGATCACATTCCAAATTTTCCTGGGAGTGGGCAGACTGGGGGATAGGAGGTTGAGGTGGAGGAGCCATAGGAGTGCTCCCTTGGGTAACGTGGGTGGACTGCGTGGAAGACTGACTGGTGGACAAATTACTTGAAGCATTGTCCGCAATCCACGAGATCAGCTGTTCGCACTGTTGTGGTTTCAACAGTCCTCTACCACGTGTCCCTGTAAGTTGAGACATGAAGCTAGGGAGTGTAGCTCTGCGGCGTTCCACAGCTCCCTCATCAGCAGGTACTGTCTCACCCTGCCCAGGACCACGGCCTCTGCCCCCTGCAGTAATTGAAGGCCCACGCCCACGTCCTCGACCCTTAGCCCTGGGGTTCAAAATTTTCTGTATATAAGTGTATGATATAAAAAAAATATAAATAAACGGGCCTGGTGTACTGAAACCCACAAACTTGTTCAGTCTGGTTTAATTAAGAGACGTACAGAAAGTGTCACCTGGACAGAATATACGGATTGGAGCGAGTGTGCTGAACTGTGACACACAGAAAGGTTACACGCAGCTGAGTAAAATAGATTTGTATCACTGAGCTAAAACAACAAAAAAAATAATTTTTTTAATATATTTTGTTTTTTATATTTTTTTTTTATTTTGTTTTTTTGGGAACGTGATGTGCAGGAACTATCGGAGACCTAACTCACACCCTGTTAACGGTGGCTATTTAGACTGCGACCCAGACAAATGTCGCACAGAGATTTTTAGGATCAAGCTGTATACGTTATTGGTAGCAAATGACTTGGTTGTATTCTGTGACGTACAGGAAGTGTCACCTGGACAGTATATACGGATTGGAGCGAGTGTGCTGAACTGTGACACACAGAAAGGTTACACGCAACTGAGTATAATGGATTTGTATCACTGAGCTAAAACAACTAAAAAACTAATTTTTTATATATTTTGTTTTTTTATATATTTTTTTAATTTAGTTTTTTTGGGAACGTGACGTGCAGGAACTATCAGAGACCTAACTCACACCCTGTTAATGGTGGCTATTTAGACTGCGACCCAGACAAATGTTGCACAGAGATTTTTAGGATAAATCTGTATACGTTATTGGTAGCAAATGACTTGGTTGTATTCTGTGACATACAGAAAGTGTCACCTGGACAGTATATACGGATTGGAGCGAGTGTGCTGAACTGTGACACACAGAAAGGTTACACGCAGCTGAGTAAAATGGATTTGTATCACTGAGCTAAAACAACTAAAAAACTAATTTTTTTTAAATGTTTTTTTTTTATTTAGTTTTTTTTGGAACGTGACGTGCAGGAACTATCAGAGACCTAACTGACACCCTGTTAATGGTGGCTATTTAGACTGCGACCCAGACGTTGCAAATGTTGCACAGAGATTTTTAGGATCAAGCTGTATACGTTATTGGTAGCAAATGACTTGGTTGTATTCTGTGACGTACAGAAAGTGTCACCTGGACAGTATATATGGATTGGAGTGAGTGTGCTGAACTGTGACACACAGAATGGTTCCACACTGCTGTGTGCAATGGATTTGTATCACTGAGATATAACATAAAAAAAGGGGGGTTATATATGGCGATAGCTGCACTACTAGTGCCAGCCAGCCAGCCAAGCCAAGAGACCAAAAAAAAATGTTTTCTAGCCCTTCTAGGGCTGTTGTCTTCCTTGTGGGTGATTCCTGCCTAACAGAGAACTAAATGCAGGCCCTAACACTGTCCCTGAAAGGCAGCAGCTCTATCCCTAACGACATCCAGACGGCATCTGAGCCGAGCACCGCGGCCAGTCACTAGTATATTCCAGGGTCACCTGATCAGGCCAGCCAACCCCTGCTATCGACATGTAAGGGCCCCACGTGATGCTGGGTGTACCGTAGAGTCTCCTGGCTTGTGATTGGCTGTGTTTATAGGCGCCAAAAAAGCACGATGCGGAAGTTGCCATTACCTCGAGTATGGCGAGATACTCGTCTGAGCAGCGAGCACTTACGAGTACCCTAATACTCGAACGAGCACCAAGCTCGGACGAGTATGCTCGCTCATCTCTAGCTATTACCCATTATTCTTAGTTTGTTAGGATTTGTTAGTTTTTTCAACTGAATTTCCCTTTGTTTGAACTTACAAAAATGATTGTTTCTTGCAAGCCATGCTTTACTGAAGAAGAGAAAAGTTCAGTTTACTGTATAAATCCTTAAAGTACTGTATTGCACACTGTTCTTAAAGAGAAATTGTTGAGCTGAAAACACAATCCAGTCTACTGTACATATAGCATGTTTTTGAGCAGGACAAGTATAGTAGTTTGTGGGTGGAGGGGGGACTACAGAATTAGTAATTTATTCATTCAATTCTCTGATCGTCCTAGGCTTAGGATTCCAGTGATTGATGGTTATTTCTGTAATCATAGTCATATAAGGTAGAATGTCAGCCGCTGAGTAGGACCACCCCTTGGACCCTGAAGCAAAGAATTAGCAGTTTAAAAGTTCTATTGAATCCCAATTTACACAAAACTAGCTTCTCAGCTCCTCTATAGCCTGCATATTGCACTTCATTTTAAACATGATTCCCTTTAAACTATTTTGATATCATGGCATTTTTCTAAATAGTAGCCAAAAAATTATGAATAAAATGTTTGATATTGTGTTTCAGCCTCAGCATGAAATAGAAATGACAACCCACGTAAATGTACCAGATCTTCACTCAGGGGATTAAACAATATCATAGGTCACATACTCAGATCATATTTGTCCAAATAGTTGTATGTGACATTCACAATTATGCGATTTAATTAGTCTCTGGTGAATTTACATTTTTCACAGTGTGGGTTATAAATACATGATACTGTAGTTATATCATAGCTACATTTTACAACAGTGTAGTGAATTACCTTTGGTGAGGTATGTTATTGTCTACTATGCTTCCATAGATTAAATCTTACATCTTCATTTGTCTTAGATCTCCTTAACTTTGATTTAATGATCAATGAAAAATATTATATTAATGCTATTGTACTAACTGTATATATAAGTGAATGTGTTTTATATAAAACAGTTTACAGGTTGGCATTCAGTTTTCATACTATCACACTACTGTACAATATTCCAAAAATCTTTGCACTTGTTCACACTGGTGTTAGGTTATGTCAGGTTTTGTAGCTGTTTCATACATTTTAAGTTACCATTTCTGCTTCTACTCCAGGTTACGAACATTCAAGACTTCAAGACAGATGGGCACTCAACTTCTCTTCAAAGCAATAGGCTTTTTCCTGCTTGTAATAATTGGGATTCCAGGGAACATGTTCATTCTTATACAATTTACCTTAAACAAAATCATTGAGAAGAAGATTCTTCCAACCAACACAATACTAACCATGTTGGCAATAGCCAATCTTCTAGTTATCCTTTCTCGAATCATCCCACAATCCCTAAATGCAATAGGTGTACAGAATTTACTTGATGATACTGAATGCAAACTTGTCATTTTTACATACAGAATAAGTAGAGCTATGTCTATTTGTATCACAAGTCTACTTAGTTTTTACCAGTGCATTACGATTGCCCCATCCTATAGAGTCTGGTTGTACCTAAAACAGAAGATTCCACAAAATGTCATGACCATCATCATCATTTTATATTTAATCAACCTCGCAATATATCCTTACAATATTCTTGATGCACATGCCAGGAAAAACATGACAACTTCACCGTACACACTTCATTTAGTATATTGTGATGCTGACTTTTTAACATATACAGCATACATTGTCAATGGAACTTTTAATGCTCTTCGAGATTTTACTTTTGTAGGACTGATGGTATTTGCAAGCATTTACATAGTGTATACCTTGCTTCAACATGAGAAAACTGTAAAAGGAATCAGGAGCTCAGACAAAGGTAAAAAAAGATCAACAGAGTACAAAGCTTCAAGAGCAGTCATCTTATTAGTTGTACTCTATGTCATACTGTATGGACTAGATAACGCAATGTGGGTTTATACATTAACTTTGTCTAATGTAAGCACTGACATGAATGATATCCGGATATTCTTAGCATCTTCATATGCAACACTCAGCCCAATAGTCATTATTATAACCAACCCTAAACTTAAACAGAGTTGGAAATATTTATCTGGGAAGAGGCTTTTTCACAAGGATGCAGGGACCAATGGACTTGTGTTCTCAATAAGTAACTACCTTTGGAAACATACGTAATCAATAAAATATCAGAAACTACTCTTTCATGATGTCTGCTGATATGTAGTAAAATCATTGTTTTTTTCCTTGAAATTAGAACACAATTACAGACAGTTAAAAAAAATCTCCTATGTTCATGTCTCATGTATTTCTGTGTTCAGATTGTATGTATGCACCCAATGTATAGTCCTTACATAGTTGCATATGTCTCCCCTTGAGTTGTAGCTTATGCCATGCAGTATATACACTTTATTTTTGCCAAATACTATGATCAGTGATGCAATTTGGTTAATAATATGTATTACTGTGAATGCACAAATCGTAAGAAGAAAGGCAAAATGGCCAAAAAAATGGCTTAACCACTTTAGGATCTTGTGATTTTCTTTGTTTGCATTTTCATTTTCCACTTCCTGCCTTCCCAGAGACATAACTTGTTTATTTTTCTGTACAAATAGCTGTATACTGTTTTTTGCTGAACAAGTTGTACTTTCTAATGAAGTATGATGTAGAGTGAAGCTAGAAAAAAAACCCCAAATGGAGTGAAATTGGAACAGAATGCAATTCTACCATAGTATTATTGGTAGGGCTTTGTTTTTACGGCACCCCCGTTTCATTAAAACTGACCTGTTATCTTCATTCTCTCTATCAATAAAATTAGAGCAACACCATATTTTAATAATTTTCTGTATTTTAATACTAAAAAAAGAACTTTGGGGAAAAAAAACTTTTTTACATCTCCATATTCTGACCTCCATAACTTTTTTATGGTTATGTTTATGGAGCTATGTAAGGGCTCATTTTTTGTGGGACAACCTGTAGTCTATATTGATACCATTTTGGAATGTATGTGAATTTTTGATAACTTTTTACTTAATTTAATGTTAGTAAGTGCCGTTTTTAAAGATGGGGTTAAAAGCCGCTTGTTTAAAGGTGTTTTCCAGGATTTTAATATTTATGACCTATCCTCAGGATAGGTCATCGATATTAAAATCCCGGAATACCCCTTAACGCAAGGAGACAGACTTTCTAGACCATTCTATGTGGCTAGTGGTCTCAATTCACACATCCTTTACTTAGTTTTATTTTATTTTTCAATCTTAATGTTTACTATCTATAAATACTCAAATTAAATACTAAAACTTTTCCCTCTGTGAGTGCTATAAGTGCCATACTGTAGATGGTGGAGGATTCAGGGATGCCCTGCAGCCTATAACCCCAGTGCAAGTAATAGATGGGAGGACCTAGAGGACAAACTAATTTGCGCAGGTGGGATTTGTTACTAGCCTCTCCTCTCCTCCTGTGTGGGTCTTGGTTTCAGGAACTTAGGCTACAAGAGACATCTCTCTTTCTCACATATGAGTATTTTCCTGTTATTTGTGTTACTGTCTGGTCTGATTAACAGGTTGCGGTGTGGAGTTGGGACATCCCTCAAACACTGTGTCTGTCTTAGGCAGAAAAGTGTCCCATGGTTGTCTTTAGGTAAGCGTTATTAGGCACTCCCAAGATCTCAAAGACCACTATGGCACAATATGTGTGCAACCTCATAACATGTCACATCCATTGAAAGCTCTCAGGCTTTGAGTGCCACAGTCTGGTTACTTACTTTTATATTTTTAGGTTGGCATAAAATTTGTGTGGTTGCCAAGAGGTTGTTGCTTAAAAAATTTGGTGGTATTTGAAAGGTATGGAAAATATTTCTGGAAGATATTGGGGTGGTAAAAGTCTAGGACTATAGCCATTGATGCAACATGGTTGTAGTTGTCACTTCAGTTTTGAATTCCAATGATTTTACTACACTAAGGATGTAGGAGGTGTTTATAGACTATATCCAGTTATGCAAAGGGTTAAATCATCAATGACTCTGATAATTCAGCCATAAAATTATATCATTATCTATTATCTCAGGATTAGAGATGAGCGAATCTATTTGCCGCTTTGTAGATTCGTATCGAATCTTACAAATTTTCTACTCCGAAGCGAATCCGGATTTTTTGAGATTCGCTCCGTTTGATTCAAAAATGTTCTTAAAGCTTTGTATGCATTCGCTACGTACTTGTCTGATAAATTGTACGCTAATGCTACGTACTGTATAAGTTACTTTATACGCTGATGCGTACGAATTCAGTTAATTAGCGAACTTTTACTGTAAGTTCGTTATTCGTGCGCCAAAAAGCCCGGGAAGAAAGCGGTCACCTGACCTAGTGGGAAGGGCTTGCTCTGATTGGCTCACAGACTCGGTAAGCCAGTGACGCATCAGTTGTGCTGCGACTGCTGAGACGAGCAGAAGCACTGTATGAGAAGTTCTGAAGTTTCTGAACTAAATTGTGGTATAATTGTTCTGGGCATCCATAATACATATCAGGGCTACTGCAGGGCAAGTGCAGGGCCAGGGCAGGGCTAGTAATTAATCAGGCAGGGAGAGAGACAGGGAAAGAGATAGGGAGAGAGACAGGGAGAGAGACAGGGATAGAGACAAAGACCTGCTGCAGGAACACAGTCAAGTGAAAATGTCTAGCATGGAAAAGCAAAAGGGTTCCAGCCAGACCTCGAGCTCCAAAAAAGGAGAAGGTGGCACAGGGCAGCAGTGGCAAAGGACATGTAGCCGGAGCTTCTACTTGTAGAATTCATAATAGTTGGCCACTGTTCCACCAGGCTAACCCACCAAGGCGCAAAATTGAAGTGGAGGAGAAAGTGGATGAGGTAGTGGAGTGGATGGCACACTCATCTCAAGCACAGCCAGATGATCTGCTTTCTTCTGCTCATACAGTATCATGTAGCCAGGGGTCAGACTCAGAGCGTTCCTCCTGCTCCCACCATTCCGCTAAAGCAAAGCCCGTAATTTTCTGCCACCTCTCAGCCTTCAGTGTCCCCTCCTAGTGGTGTCCCTTCTGCATTTTATAAAATAAAAGGCCACCAAAAACCACTGCATAATCCGGCAGTTATAGAGGACAGCCTCCCTGAGTATTTCTTAGAGGGCAGTCAGAGTTTGGACAGGACCACTGCTCTGTGGAACCATCTGAAGTGGCGTCATGCTGCCAATTTGTGTAACCAAGGTGGATTAGAGCAGCACATTAATACTGAAGAGCTGGCTACTTCTCCCGGGGTCCCTTGCATCAGGCAGACCGCATCCAGGGGCGTAACTCAGCCCGCATCCAGGGGCGTAACTAGTACATACACCTCATCGTCATCCGCGTGCGTTTTTCCACCTCCTCTTATTCGTCAGCTGTCCATCGGCGAGTGCGGGGCCAGGAAGCAAGTTTACGCAACAAGTAATCCAACAGTGCGCCAACTGAATTGTCACCTGACCAAGTTGCTGGCTGTGCAGTATCGCAGTACAATTTAGTTGAGTGCACAGCTTTTATGGAGCTAATAGCTTGTGCTCAGCCACGCTGGCAGATCCCTAGCCAGCATTACTTCTTAAACAAAGCTATCCCCGTCCTTTACTCGCACGTGGCAGACAATATAGTACGCTCCCTGCAGCTGTCTCTCTGCAGCACCGTGCACGTCACGGTGAACACCTGGAGCAGTGCTTATGGCCAGGGGCAATACATGTCCTTTACTGCCCACTGGCTGAATGTATGTAGTGGCAGCGACGCAGGAACCCCCCAGCAAACGGGCCAATTGCTTTTAGCACCTCCACATGCTTTCCAGCCAGGATTGCAGCAGACCACCCAACACTTATCCTCTTCCACCTCCACGGGCAGTCCGCCTGCTGGAGCATCAGGGCAGAGAGTTAACCACCCTCCTTCCTATCACATGTGCCATGTGAAACGCTGCCACGCTGTCTTAGACTTAATTTGTCTTGGCAACAGCAGCCACACAGGCCAGCGCTTGCTGCATTACATCAAGCAGCAAATAGCGTGCTGGCTGTCTCCCCGCCAGACAAATATAGTGGCAGCGCTGAATCTGGGTCAATTCACGCATGCTCCCTGTATGTATGGCACATGTCCTAAATCTAGTGGTGCAGAGATTTCTCAAAACATTCACTGGCCTGCGCACAGTGCTGGCAAAGTCACGGAAGCTTTGCACTCATTTGAGTCATTCTTATGTGTCCCGCAACGCTCTGCTGGACCTGCAGCGGCAAAATGGTCTTCCGCCACACGTTGATAGGTGACGTGCCAACCCGGTGGAATTCCACGCTTCATATGTTGCAGAACCTCCTTGAGCAGCATAGAGCAGTGGATTATTTTGTCCAGCAGCAGCCAGAATCTTCGACCATAGGGAGCAGGTGTGGCTTAGATTTCCATCAGTGGAGGCTAGTCCGAGATGCCTGCACTGTTCTAACGCCCTTTGAAGAAGCCACTAAATTGGTCAGCCGGGACAGCTGTGGTGTGAACGACATAGTTTCACTGATATTTGTCTTGGAAAAGACACTGTCACTCATGCAGCAGGGGGCAATGAGGGAAGGAAATCCTGGCCATCTCTCTGCACACCATGCTGTCACTGTAGGGGAGTCCCAATGACAAAGTTCCATTTTGGTGCAAGAGGAGGATGAGGAGCTTCAGGTAGAGGAGGGGGAGGAGGAGGATTTTGATGATGATGACCAGGAGGAGGACGAGACACAGCTGGAGGATCTGGAGGATGACAATGACACTTTCAGGGACACTGAAGTGTCTCAGTGAGAGGCTGAGATGGAAAGAACTGGCTCCTCAGGCACGCTGGCCAGGATGGCGAGCTGTATGCTCACATGCTTACGGAGTGACAGGCAGACTGATGAATACTGGCTGGCAATGCTTCTGGACCCGCAAGATCAATCCAACATGGGGGATTGTTTTCCTCCCCAGGAAAAGGCAGAGAAATTAGCATCATTCCGGGAGAAGCTCTGTAGTAAACTGGCCACAACTTTCAGCCAGCCCTAGCCTGCTGCCAGCGTCTCTGAAAAGGAGGTCTGACAGAGTCATCCACCTCCTGCTACAACCAGCAGCAGCCAGTTAAGCCTCATGAGTATGATGCAACAATTTTTTTCAGCCTCCCAACAGCTGCAGTCAAGTGAGCAGGCCCAGTCCACCTGCCTTAACAAACAGGTTCAGGCTTACCTGCAGTCTAGCTCGCAACGCCTCTTCTCAGACCCCCCGGAATTCTGGGCAGCCAGAATACAACAGTGGCCGGAACTTTCCCACTATGCACTAGGGCTTCTTTCCTGCCCAGCCTTAAGTGTCATGTCAGAGAGGGTTTTTAGCGCCGCTGGGGGGGGGGTGGTGACACCCAAACGCACCAAACTGTCACCTGGCAGTGTCCAAAAAACACCTTTATAAAAATGAATAAAGGCTGAATTACCTCCGATTTTCACACTCCTCTTGCTGAGGCAGATGATTAGATCAGGCCTTGCAGGCCGAAATAGTCCAAGTGTCTTCTCACTGTTGCTGTCAGCCGGCCCATAAAGTTGCATGCCAAACGTCTCTTGTGTCATGGGCTTTGCGAACCCAAACTCCCCAAACCAAAACCCCTAAATTTTATTAAAATCCAAAAACTGTTGTCTACCTCCGCCTCTGTTAGCACTTAGCAGGCGAGCAGCTGTTGTTATACACATTCTTAGTTCTATTTAGTATTCTTAAATTTGTTTTGGAGCCTTTCTTCCCCCCCAAAAAAAAATAAAAAATAAAAAAATTACTAATCACTCTCTGCTGATATACCCCGTCCCCTAGTATTACTGGCCATGGCACCCATGAAAAGCCCATATATAATTTTCACTGCCTATCTTTACAAGGTAGAATGTTTACAGGCTTGTTGTCCAAACAAGCCAAGCCTTTTTCTCTTACTGTAATCCGTGAACCGGAGTGTGCGTAATTTATTAATGCTTTGGCCTGCAGATACCCTGTGTTCATTAATCCGGGAAAATGGCCTTTGGACAATTTTTGGAGGATCCTGCCTAAACAGACATCTCTGTCTTCTTCACACTATGTCAGGAAGGAGTTAAAAGTTTAAAAAAACACTCAAAACACAGGTTTTACAAGAAAATTTTTAGTAATAAATAATAACAACTTTGAACAAATATTAAATAATATAATAAACAAAAGAAAGGACAAAAAAAGTTTATGTCGGCCTTTGTCAACGTCTAGCCATCATCTCCTGCATTTCCCTGAGCTCCAGCTGCAGGCCGCGAATAAGCCGGGGGGCAGCATGGAGCCTGGTCTCAAAGCGGCGTCAGGCTGCCTCCACTTCAAAGTCAGTGGGATATCTGCAGGGGTGGAAACAGTAATATAATTAGTATGATCGTGGTTGTCCCACGAAAAAAATTCTAAACTTTCAAACCACCACCTGGATCAGAGAATACTTTAGCAATTGCATGTCATTAAATATTTGGTATATATGTACTGGAACGAGTTATTCAGTGACATGTATCTGTATTGAGCCTTTTTTTTTCTTTGAACTGCTCACTGAGAAGGCCAAACATGGTCAGTTTGGGGTTTGTACTTACTGGACACCCATACTGAGTGGTCTTCCCATGGTCCAGGGAAAAACTCCTCCCTGACGGTTGGAGCTACAAAAGATAAAACACAAATTTAGCTTATATTTTGAAGACAGAAGGTCCAACCATTACACTTTTTGTTTTACCTACCTTCTACTTCTGGAAGTTGGGCTGGTGGTGTTGGAGGGGCAGGTGGGGTCCTTTCTCGCTGTTGAGGAGGGTGAGAGGGGACTCCTCTGTGGTGCAGCAGCTGTCAAAAAACATTAAATAATGGCATTACATTCAACTCTAATGAACAGTTGTAACTTCTGATGTTGATACATGTGAATAGTTTGGGGCTGGATCCCATTCCTAACCACTAGTGCTCTACTGTATCACTGCAGCTGCACTCCCACGTAGCCTGGATTAAAAATAAATTAAATATGTTTACACTTACTAGAATCAGATGGTACTGTAGGGGCCGTCCGAGCATGACGCTGACGGTGATGTTGGTGACGCTAATGTTGACGTTTCTCTGCAACATAAATCCGTACACATCCGTTATGATGACCGTTTTTAATACTAACACTGTATACTACTATGAAGATATTATGGGTGAGAAGAAGGCCACATCCATTTTTTTCTTCTAAATAGGTATTTATCGTGATATATATCGTTATCGCAATAAATTTCTTAAAATCGTTAACACTGTGGGAATATTTTTGATATCGCCCACTCACATTAGCTGCAGCATGAGCACATCTGTGAGTCTGTGTGTAGGAGGAGGAAGCGCTAACTACGAAGGGGCATATATCTAAGGGTACTTTCTTTCACACTAGTGCATTTGCCTGACACAAACGGGAGAACGGCCAGCCCCATTAATAATAATGGGGGACGGCGCTGATCTGGCCGCTATTCGGCAAGAACGCCGAGAATTGGCAGGACAAATACTGCAGAACAGCCTGCAGTATCACCACCACATATGTGAAAGTAGCCTACGGCAAATTACTGGGAAGGAGTACGTATCTGAGAATACCTTCACTTGTTTGGGTGGAGTTAGAGGCATGGCCTAGCATGAAAGAAAATTGCTGCAGCGCACTACATGCGCCCACGTTGTCCTTCTATAAGGTTTTCATTATTGGCACTCACTGGTATATATACAATACTGTACACTAATTTTTTAATATGTTTTTACTTTTCAAATAGTAGTTACCCACCCTGCCATATCTCTGCGTGGATCTCATTAAGCCGCTCTGGGCATTTAAACTTCAAATCGGACCATTTCCGCTGGATCTTGCCCGGGGTCCGCACAGTGTTGAAAAGATGGCGCAAGCCTCGGATGACCTGCTGCACTCCTTCTTCTCCTGGTTCGGGTGTCGGTGTGTGCCATCATAATCCTGCCGGTACATCAGCAGGATCATGTATTTAAGCTCTCCAGAGCTAAATGCTGAGATTCGCCTGGATGCCATTTTGCAAAATTCGCTCTGCCTCTGAGGAGTGCACGCCCCTGAGGTAGAAGCCAATTTTTCCCACTTTAGGGGAAAAAATTCCTTCCCGACTCCAATCAGGCAATCAGAATTAATCCCTGGATCAACGACCCCTCTCTAGTAACTATAACCTATAATATTGTTACCCTCCAGAAATACATCCAGGCCCCTCTTGAACTCTTTTAAGTGAACTTACCATCACCACCTCCTCAGACAGAGAGTTCCATAGTCTCACTGCTCTTACAGATAAGAATCCTCTTCTATGTTTGTGTACAAACCTTCTGTCCTCCAGGCGCAGAGGATGTCCCCTCGTCACAGTAACAGTCCTGGGGATAAATAGATCATGGGAGAGATCTCTGTACTGACCCCTGATATATTTATACATAGTTATTAGATCTCCCCTTTCTAAAGTGAATAACCCTAATTTTAATCTTTCTGGGTACTACAGTCCACCCATTCCAGTTATTACTTTAGTTGCCCTCCTCTGAACCCTCTCCAGCTCTGCTATGTCTGCCTTGTTCACAGGAGCCCAGAACTGTACACAGTACTCCATGTGTGGTCTGACTAGTGATTTGTAAAGTGGCAGGACTATGTTCTCATCACGGGCATGCCCCTTTTTGATACAACCCATTATCTTATTGGCCTTGGCAACAGCTGCCTGACACTGATTTCTACAGCTTAATTTGTTGTTCACTAAAATTCCTAGGTCTTTTTCCATGTCAGTGTTACCCAGTGTTTTACCATTTAGTATGTACTAGTGACTTGCATTATTCCTTCCTATGTGCATAACCTTACATTTGTCAGTGTTAAACCTCATCTGCCACTTCTCTGCCCAAGCCTCCAATCTATCCAGATCCATCTATAGCAGTGTACTGTCCTCTTCTGTGTTAATTACTTTACACAGTTTAGTGTCATCTGCAAAAATTGTTATTTTACTATGCAAACCTTCTACAAGATCATTAATAAATATATTGAATAGAATAGGGCTCAATACTGAACCCTGTGGTACCCCACTAGTGACAGTGACCCAATCTGAGTGTGTACCGTTAATAACCACCCTCTGTTTTCTATCACTGAGCCAGTTACTTACCCACATACAGACATTTTCTCCAAGGCCAAGCATTCTCATTTTATATACTAACCTTTTATGTGGTACAGTGTCAAATGCTTTGGAGAAGTCCAGATATACGACATCCATTGATTCGCCGCGGTCAAGTCTAGAACTTACCTCCTCATAGAAACTGATTAAATTGGTTTGACATGACCGATCCCTCATGAAGCCATGCTGATATGGTGTTATTTGCTTATTTTCATTGAGGTACTCCAAGATAGCATCTCTTAGAAAACCTTCAAACAGTTTACCCACGACAGATGTTAAACTTACCGGCCTATAGTTTCCGGGCTCTGTTTTTGGACCCTTTTTGAATATTGGCACAACATTTGCTATGCGCCAATCTTGTGAACACTCCCTGTCAGTATGGAGTCCTTAAATATCAGAAATAAGGGTCTGGTTATGACATTACTTAATTTTCTTAGGATACGGGGCTGTATGCCATCCAGTCCTGGCGATTTGTCTATTTTAATCTTTTTAAGACGTCGCTGTACTTCTTCCTGGGTCAGACAGGGCACTTTTAAAGGGGAATTTATTTTGTATTCTGCATTTCATCTGACGGTTTATTTTCCTCAGTGAATACAGTGGAGAAAAAAATATTTAGTAGCTTTGCTTTTTCCTTATCGCTCTCTGCAACTCCCCCCTCATTACTCTGTAAGGGGCCGACACCTTCAGGTTTATACTTTTTACCATTTATATAATTGAAGAACATTTTAGGGTTAGTTTTACTCTCTTTGGCAATAAATCTTCCAGTCTAGTTTATTTGTCTTTACATATT